>PVJA010046700.1:0-15011 GCA_004027025.1 Myocastor coypus
GACTAAGTGGAGGAATGTTACATTCAAGAATTAGGTTGTTAAGAGACTTTGGCTTCCAACTTGGGGCGCTCTCTTTTCCTCTTTTGATGGGAGGTAAATCATACTGTAGTCTACTCTATTGAGAGGTCTTTCTAGCACATATTGATCATCTTCAGCCAATAGAAAGAATGTAAGGCTTTTCAATAGCTATATGAATATGTCCTCCCCAAAGGAGCCTTCAGTGACTGTCACACATGATTGCTGCCTTGAGGGAGACTCCCAGTCAGGAGGACCCAGATGAGATACATGTGTTTTCCTGACCCAAAAGAAACATATATAATAAATATGGTTGTTTTAAGCTGTGTAGTTCATTGCAGTTTTGGTATAGTTTATTACACAGCAGAAAACAACTTATATAGATTTTAAAAAAGTCATGAGGCAACTCCAAGCCTTTTTATTTTATTTTATTTTGTGTTGTACCAGAGATTGAACTCAGGACCCTGAGCTTGCCAGGGAAGCACTTATTCTACTGAGCTCTCTCCTCAGCCCAACTCCAAAGCTTCTCAAAGGCAGACTGCATAGCTGTCGCGGGATATGCTGCCTGAAAGGTGGCTGGGTTGAGTCGAGTTCTACTCATTGTGGTAGATCAATGGCATCAAGACAATGTGTTGAGGTTAGAGGGATGAGTCAAAAGGATCTTAGACTCCTGAAGACCTACAGAAATTTCCTGCTGGTCATGAACTACTTACCTCTGGACGTCTTAACTTAAATTTTCCTAAAATGGGTGATGTTATCTTAATGTTATGTTCTCTGGTATGTGAAACTAAATCTAATCCTGACTGGTATTTATGGATGGTGTGAGGAACAAGGACTAGAATCCCTGTTATAAAGAGTAGTAGGAAGGCTGGAGAGCCTAAGTAGCAGAGACTACAACTCTTATAGGATGAACAGCAAATGCAGGATGCTTAGTATAAATAGAAGAGTAAAGTATCACTAAATGTTATTGTCAAGGATGCCCTGGATAACACTAGCCCAGTGAGCCACAAATTCCCTAGGGAAAACTCTGTGTAAACTTTCTTTTCAAAAATAATGAATACATAACATCACTGAAGTTTAAGATCAATTTGAAAATTGTCTACACAGTTCCATTTTCTTGGGTAAGTTTTGTTGTTCATCAACTTACTGTGTTATTGGCCCTTAGAATACTACCATTCTATCATTATTATCATTGCTATTAACATTATTTACATACATGTTGGTTAGACTATGATAATTAATATTCAAATGCATCTGTAAGTGCTATGCAGATTTTTTATTTCTAATAGGAGAAAAAATTTCTGATTATTGGCAAATATCTTTTTATTTGGGTCATTAGATCTTTTACCTTTAATCCTGACAAGACTTTAAAGGGGAAAAAAAAGCACATTTCTTTAAATGTGACTGGCATTGCATCAACTATATCCAGGAAAGCACAGTCTTGTCAAGCCTTCCTGGGAATTCTGGATGCCAAAATGCAAAGAAAGCAGTGGAGAGAAAAATGCGGCTTTGACTCTAATCACAGCATACAGGAAAGAATTTATTGAAAAAAATAGATATGCTACATCTTTCGAAGAATAAAATAATGTCTAATATTTTATGATAGCCAAGGAGGGGAAAGCTGGACATATTGAGCCATGATTACATTTTTATGAGATATTCTTTCAAGTTACAATATAGGCATTCATTGCCTAGGACCGCAGAAAATTACAAAGGAGAAAATAGTAATATAGAGGTAACATGATTAACGTTTTGATGTACATGTTCCTTGCTTTTTAATATATGTATTGTGTTTCTCTTGTTATTCAGTTTCTATTAGACTTCACATGAAATTTTATATTGTGCTTCCTTACCTTGCCAATACAACATGAAACCCTTCCCATTTGATTACCTGGTCTACTGGGACATAATTTTAATATTTACATGATACTGTATTAAAAGGAAAATACTGATAGTTAATTTTCATCAGCATTATGTGCTAGACATTACATAATGAGTGTATTCATTGATGGCTTATATCACTTAATGAACATAATCTTCATAATAATTACTATACTATGAGGAACCCCATTTTATATGAGATTTACAAAATAACTTGTTTAAGGTTCCAAATATAAAAATTAGAAGATTCAGAGTTGAATCCAGAAAACTTACAGCTAGTGTCTATGGTATTTTACATTATAGTGTTTCTTATTGTGTAAATTTATTAAAATGTATTCTAACACTCTCCTATTATTGGATATCTAAGATATTTCCATTTTTAGACTATTAAAAATATGATACCAATAAAATATGGCCATGTACATTCAATCAGATTTATTGTAACTGCCTTAATATAAAGTTACAGAAACTGGGGATGTAGTTCAGTGGCACAAATGCCTGTCTGGTGGGAGAAAGGTCCTGAGTCTGATTTTCAGTACCCAAAATGAAAAATTATAAAAGTGAAATTGCTAGGTGAAATGGTATACATAGTTGAAAAACATTTGATGTAGTGCCAATATGTGTGCCAATTTGACAGAATACTTCCTTTTTCTTTCAATTTCTATTAACCATCACAGTGTAATGATGTGAGAAGTTTGCCCACAACTTAGTTTTCTTTAAATACCTGATATAATTTGTTTATTTCATTTTTCCTAATTATTATTTGTTCCTAAGAATTCTCTGTATCCTAACAATCGTCAAAGTTGATCATGAGAGCTGAAGAGATAGCTTAGTGGTCTAAGTGTCTGCCTGACAAGCACAAGGTCCGGGGTTGAATTCCCAGTACCATGGGGCCGGCAAGATGGCTCAGTTGTCTAAAGTACCTGCTTAAGAAAGCTTAGGCAATCACAGGGACTGCAGTTCGATCCCCGGCACCACATGCTATGCCAGCTCCACCCCCAGGGCAGGCTGATCCAGCCATAATATATAAAAAAAAAAAAATTCCTGGTGTCACATGCCCTGCCAGCTTTGTGCTGAGCCAGTCATTGAAATTGGGTATGGTGGTGTATCCTTCTAATCCCACTGCTGGAGAGGCTGAGACTGGAGAATGACTATGAGTCTGAGCTGTGTGGCAAGATCCTGTATCAATCACTCAATCAATCAAATAAGCTTGATCATGAATTTTATTGACTTTTCTTTTAAAATTTAACCTTACATATTAATTATATTTTTAAGGTATATGCTTCAAAATTTTTTTTTGTCTTTTTGAGACAGGGTCTCACTATGCAGTTGAGGCTGGCCTTGAGCTCACTTTTGTAGCCCAGGCTGGTCTCGAACTCACATCAGTCCTCCTGCCTCAGCCTCCCGAGTGCTGGGATTACAGGCGTGTGCCACCACACACAGCTAAATTTTGATAATTTATCAATCTTTGTTTTTGTTGTATGCATTTTTATTTATTTATTTTTAATCATCATTATTTTTACAATAATTGATATATTGCATAATGTTGTGTTCTTCATAGTTGTTCAAATTAATGAGATGCAGACATGATTTTTTATTTAATAATTAGTGCAGATCTTTCTTTCATTGCACAAAGAGAAAGTAGCTGTACATATAGTCCAATAGTTCCTAACAGTAATGGATTATCAGTTCATTTGGTATTATTGGAAGCTGTTGACCTGAGCCTTTTACAACTCATTGTATCAATATGGCTTTCCTTTTGAAATTTTTTTAAAGAATTTTTTATTTTATTTATTTATGTTTTTCTTGTTTCAGAACCTTTATTTGTTTATTCACTCATTTTTATGGCTGGCTCAGCCCGCGCCCTGAGGGCAGGGCTGGCGCAACATGTGGTGCCTGGGATCAAACCAACCTTTCCCAAGTAAGCGCTTTAGACCACTGAGCCATCCCGCCGGGCCCCCTGGCTTTCCTTTTTAGACCTCGTGATTAGACTTTTTTGCTGGATGATTAAGACCACAATGGAAGATCTATGTCATAATAAATATGTAACTTTTGTATCTCACAAGGTCAGTCAGGTCCCCTCAGGATTTACCCTGAAACCATGTATTGCGGTTTGTTGCACTTTTGTCAGTGTCAGCCATCTGGATGAATCATGGCCATTGTCAATGGCCATTGACCATTTTGTTCTCTGTGGATGTCTGAAAAATTTTTTTCTATCTAGGTGACTCTCCTTAGGCATACCGTACATCATTGATCACTTTTCTCTGTGCCCCATAATCTCCTTGAGCAGGAAATTTGGGGCTCCACTGAGTTATATGCTGTTACAGTACAGGTTCTTTCATGTCCTGTGTTTTCACTGACCTTGAAGGGCTAGAGCCAAAATATTGGCTATACTTGTATTCCTTCTTTTTCTCTATTTGGACTGCCAGCTTAAGTTGTTAATCATCTAGAAGAGAAGCTTAATGATGTTTCCTATAACTTAGGCACTTGAGCTTAACATCACTATCTTTCTGAATATCAAACACCTTAGACATAACATGAAACAGGTATTTTCCATCAATTATTGGTATTCTAAATTTTACAACCATTATAGAATGCAATTTATCAATCTTTAATTTGATTTTTTATTTCAACTTGCTGTTAAATTTAGAAAGTCTTTGTGGTCTGAGACTGGAAAAAATAACTCTATATTTTGAGCAATTTCTATCAAATTTCTTTACTAAATTAAATTCATTTATTAGCTAGATAAATAGCATATCTTTAAGTGCATGACTAATTAGACCATTTTCAGCATCATACAGAAGATGGATATTGTCCCATACTTTATGATTTTACTATATCTTTTTATTTTTGTGTTAGTGATTTTGGAAACATAATTAGGGTTATGTTGTTTAAAGTCAGTCATTTTAGCATCTATATTTGTTTCTGAGCAACAGCACAGTCTATGTCTGGAGGGACTGCCTGGAAAGCAGCTCCAATTTTGTGCAGTTGAGAGCAGATGTACTACGGAGCGGCAGATATTCTCCCTAGCAAAATTGCTGGCTCTATTACGATTGCCTTGAGAGGAAATAAATAATTTCAGTGGCTCGCAAGCATTATGATATTTCTACTGGCATAATATTTTACTCTTTCAGCTACCATTCTACATCTTTATACTCAATGTATTTAGTATTACTGTAAAGTGCAAGCCACCTACTTCTTTCCAGTGGAATGCTGATAATACAGCCCAGCATTGTTAATTTACTCCAGCCTTGACTGGTATCTTTATTGTTTTCTATCAGTCCGGATATGGAGTGTCGAAACTCTTGAGCAGTAGTGCTCTTGATTTCCAGATTAGGCTCCTTGAAGGTTATTGAGAAAAGACTTTTCTGCATCAGACTCCCTGTATTTTCCTGCATGCTAACAAGTTGGGGAAATGCTAGCAGCTCTGAGACCAGGAAAACTGAAGGAGTAATAAGTGGAAGCCCTGCTTCCTGAAACTTTATTTTTGTACCCATTTAGTATTTATTTTAGTGTATTATATAAAATGAGATGCTTGCTTCATGTAACTTTTTAAAAACAGTAACTCATTACCTTAATTATTTAAAATGCCATTTCTGTCATTTACTACATTTATGTGTGTGGGCTTTTGTCTGTGTGTTTATACATTTATATCTATTTAAAATCTGCTTCTGAGCCTCTTACTAACTGTGCTACTGATCAGTTTCTTTAGTCTTGTGCTAGTCTCATGTTGCTTCTATTTCCATAGTTCTAAGGCGTATTTTAATATCAGGTCGTAGTGACTCAGAGCAGCTTCTGTGCAAATAATCAATGTATTGCCTCTTAGCTTTAAATTCAACCTCCATTAAGTATTCTAGAAAAATAGAGCTGGTTCCTTTAAGGATTTTCCTATGCCGGGTCATGCGATGTTACTACTCTTGTACGTAGTGGTCAGTGAAGAGACACTGTAAGGGGACAGAGTTTGCTGGTTTCTCTGCTGGCTTGGCCCTGACTGCAGCATGCATGGCTCCTCTAGTGCTTGGCTTCTGCCCGACACCAGAGTTAGCAACACGGAGGGGCCAGTGGTTTTCTTCAGAACTGTACGCTATGATTTGTGTGCTTTTGTCCTCCCGAAGCCTCACGCAGTCACTAAGGCACAGTTTGACAGTGTGTGACTATTCATGATCCAAGGCTGGGATTATGGGTCAGAGGACTGCTAGGAGGACGGTTGGGATTATGGGTCTGAATGCCTTACCAGCCTGGGGCAGATAGCCTGAATGTGACATAAGGGAGAGACAGACTCGCTCCTTGTGGCCACTGTTGCTGCTCCTCCTCCCTTTTGTTCTTGATGTTTTCTGCCACCGTGAACTGCTGCCCTCTACATGTGGCACTCTGCCTTGGAGCCAGTAGAGTAAGGATGGAAACCGCAGCAGCTGGGAGCTAAATAGACATTTCCTTCCTTCGTTTTGAATGCTGGGTGTTTGTCCAGCAAGGAAAGTAAGAGTAACTAAGACACTGTAGGTTGTAATCTTCAAGCAAGGTTTCCTGGTGTGGCACTGTAGTGATTTCTCTTTACATAAGCCACCCTGTGCCTTCAGCAAGGTTAGACATGGATTAGGGTCTGGATAGAAGAAACTATTTTTGTTTGTTTGGGTATTTTATTTTGTTTTGTTTTGGGGTTTTTTTTGGTGGTACCAGGGATCAAACTCAGGACCTTGCACTTTCCAGGCAAGCACTTATTCCACTGAGCTATCACCTTGACTCCCTAGAAGAAACTTTCTTCCAGAAGACCTAGAATTCCTGGACTTATATGTATTAATTTTATAATCTCTAGCTTGCTTTCTTTTTTTATCAGCTAATCCATCATTATTCTGGATTGCTTTTATGGTTTATAATTATCAACATTAAACTTCCCCTGTTCAAACTATCATTTTGTTTCTGGCTCCTTATTAAAGCATGAAGGAAGCCCCTCCACAAAAACTTTATAAACTCTCCTTTTTATCTTCCCATATAAATGTTACAGTTATATTGTAAATTTCACAAAAAACTATTCAAAAATATTTATTTGAATCACACTGATATTATACATTAATTTATAAAAGCTGATATTTTCCATATTGAATATTTTCTTTATGTTCTTTTTCAGGGAAGAGCCCTATTCTTCACTTAGGCCCTAAACATTTCTTGTGAACTTTTAGAAATTTTGCTGACTGATACCATAAATGTGATCTATTCCCATTATATTTTCTGTGTAATTTAATTTAAGTGCTTATTGGCAGTCAAACTCTCAGAGATTTGACAGAAAGTCACAGAACATGAACAAAGAAAAGCATTGAAACAATCAATTCTGGCTTACCACTGCAGTGGCGAATTTAGCCACTGGCCATCAAAGCTACAAGTTCAACATTTATGCTTGGGCTGGGGAGATAGCTCAGTAGCTTAAGCACCAGTTTGACCAGAGTGAGGTCCTGAGCTCAATCGCTCTTACTGACTTAAACTTCTATTTCTGTTCTAGTTACTGTGTTTGCATAACAAACCACCTCCGAATTTAGAGACATAAAACAACCATTTGCTATTGCCCATGGATCAGGAATTTGGGTATAGTATAGCGCCTCTCTGCTCCTTGATGGAGCTCTGCTGGATACTGAAGTCATCTGGAGGAGGCTCATTAATTCTTGTTTCTGGTAGTTAATGTTGGCCCTTAGCTTAAGGGCCTCAGTTCTTTTCCATTTCAGCCTTTCCATGTTGTCTCACATTAATTTTGGCTTCTTCATACATGATGACTGTTTTCTCAATACAAACTTCCCAGAGAGAGCTATGGCCAATATATGAACTAGTTGTCTTACTGCTTAGTTCTGGGGTAGCTCCCCAAAGCCTTGTGTTTGGAAGGTGATCACTATTTTCATGGGAGTGCCCTATGCATCACTGGCTTGCTCTGTGGATGAGCTCATAGCTGAATGTTCTGTTAGGAGGTGAGTGGAGGCTGACCAAAGAGGTCAGGCCCTGGGCTGCAACCTGGAAGGTTATCTCCCTCCTTACCTTCTGTTTTCTTTCTCTCCTTCTTTCCTTCCTTTCCTTTCCCTCCTTCCATCTTAGTGATAAGGAAAGTCACAAAGAAAACCTACAAGTTATAACAGACCCTTTCCTTTGCACTGTACTGGCTAAAGAAGTCAAAAGCACAGTCTGTTCCCAGAAGAGACTAAATAGACTGTTCCCATTTAGTGTGAAGGTCTAGATGAGTACACATTATCAGAAATACCGCTATGGCCATGTCTGGAAAATAGAACGTGCTCCACTACTAAGTGATATCCTAGGAAATAGCGATGTAGCTCAAATAAGAATGCTGAGGTGGGAGCTCAGTGGCAGAGGCAAGTTTCTGTCATAATCTTCATCATAACCTTGGTAAGAAGAAGGACTGCTGTTTTCCCAATAAAAGAGCTCAGATACTAGTTGCTTTCCTGTCACTGGGACAAAATACTCCAAGCCCACAATTTAAGGGAGAAATGACTGAGTTGGGCATGGTGGCACACGCCTGTAATCCCAGCAATTGGGAGGCTGAGGCAGGAGCATCAGTGCAAGTTCAAGACCAGCCTGGGCTCAAGGCCAGCCTGAACTACATAGTGAGACCCTGTCTCAAAAAGACAAATAAATAAATAAATAAATAAATAAATAAATAAATAAATAAAAATTAAAAAATAAAGGAGGAATGATTTGGTTTAGTTTTTGGTTTTATGATTGGCTGACAGCCATACATGGTGGAAGGGAACAGCATAGGACATACCATTTAACCAACGGCAGAACACAAATGGAGGATCTGGGAACAGAAATATGCCTTGTGAGTCACATTCTCAGTGGCCTGTTTCTCCGAATCAGACCCTAGTTCCTGAAAGAAAATTCAGCTATAAACTCATCAATAGATTAAGTCCCCAAGCTCCAATCACCTTCCAAAAGCTCCATGCCTAAAAATATGACACTCTTGGGGGACACTTTTGGTGTAAACACTATAGTTTATAAGTTTCATATTTCTAAGGGCAAACACCTAATGTCAGATCTCATGTGCTTTTTCAAAATGTGAGGGGCAGCATTAACCTCACACTATGCTGTGTTTTATTGTCTGTCCCTCAATAAATGTTGTCTCAGAGGCCTATTTGTGGGCTATCTGGCAATTTGGTTCAAAGTTGGATTTTCCTAGAATATAAAAGTCTAATTTTTATATACTAACAGGTGGGCTAATGAATTTATTCCTTGCTTCAAAATCATTTCAGTTGATTCCCTTTGAAATTTCTAGTTAATACATTCTCCAAATGATTACAATTTTGCTTCTTGCTTCTTTTGTAAACATTGGTCAAAATTTTCAGAAAAATCGTAAATAAGGGTGCTAATAGAGGAAGTCTTTGTCTTTTCATTACTGTAAATGAAAATGTTGTGGGTTGAGTTACTGTTTGTTTAAAATGATTTCCATCACTATTTCAAGGCAGACTTTAGTTGCTAAGAGGGTTTTTAAAACATTTGTGGAGATTATTTTGTCTTTAACCACTTGATACGAATGCTTTGTATTAGAAGCTTTCCTAACATGAAATCATACTTGGAATACACTATCCTTAGTTATGGTGCATTTTCTAGTATTAAAGTCAGTCAGCTGCTAACAATGTTCTTCATACAGATTTTGTATCATATCATATATTTTCATATGAAATATTTCTTCTCTAATTTTTGATATATTTTGTGACAAAATTACATTCTTTGTCTCCAAATTTATTTTGAAATTATTATTGCTATTCATAAGTAGTTGAGATTTTTCCCCAGTTATAATATAACTTACATATTAAAAGAATATATATGTATTTTTTAAAAGATACATTATTTCAGGGTCTATAAATTATGTAGCAAGTATCTACTGTACTGCATTAACAAATTAATCCCAAGATTTGTTTCACCTAGCAAACATTTACTCTCATCATATTCCATGTTGAATGGTAGTTTGTAGGAATCTCTGCTCCAGGATTTAGGTTAATAGAATGTCCACAATTTCTTGCTACAGTGCTCTTGTGATTTCAGACTTCACTGTAACAGGAAGAGAATAAATGAGGAATTTACTCTTTCTTTTAACGTCTCTGACCCAAAAGTAACCCATGCCAGTTACATTCAAAGCACATGCATTACAGCTAATCATTTGATCCTTCTTAAATAAAAGAATGTGTTGGCAAGCAAATGGAAACTAGTGGACAGAATGGATGAGAAAAGATAACATCCATAAATCGAAATGGAACATAGTGTGGAGCACTGTCGTGGGGGATATTATTATGTCAATTTTCAGTATTACATGAAGGCTAAATGAAACATTAGAAAGGGTATTTGCAGAAACATTTTCTTATGAATGAGGAAGACAATGGAAGTCCTCTAAAAAGACCTCTATGACTATGGAGAAATATCTCTTACCTACTGAAATTTGAAAGAACATTTTAAAATATGAAAGTGTAAGAACTAGAATAATCTTCTCACTTAAAAATACCCAACAAATGGGCAAAATATATGAGGAGGTGATTTCAGGACATTGGACATGAAGCACTGAAGGAGAAAACGCAGTGTGAGAGACAAATAAGAAGTAAGCCAAATCCTGAAATTTCCAAAAGCAGGGCAAAGAGAAGCATCCTAAGTGAAGGTTGGGTTGGGGATACAAAGGTGTGGGTTTGGTGAATTGAGGTCGCTGGTGCTCATAAAACTGAGTATATAAGAAGAGAGATTTGCACAGCTATTGAACTGCTCCTCTGATATTCAACAGAATATAGTTCAGCACACATCTGTGCGGAAACCAAGGCTGAGGGAAGAGCCACTCAAGAGAATTAGAGTTAATAGCTCCTAAAACTGAAACATGGCTCAAAATAGTGCCTATTTCCATCAGCCAGAACAGAATATTGGTAGAAGCGATTGCTTCTACAGTCGAGTTAACTGCAGACTATGTGTTGCTCTGGTGGTAACTAACAAATCTTAAAAATGAAACTCAAATGATGAAACTCTTCCACAGTATCTTTATTCTGTAAGCCAGACTACACCTCAAAAAGTTAATGGTTCTAAGTATAGAAAAATGTCTAGCTCTGAATGAAGTAAAAAATTCCAATTTCTAGCATGAAAAAAATATTATCAAGCATAACAAAGGAAAAAAAATAAAACTCATGACGAAGAGAAAAAAAATCACAAACTGAAATTAATGCAGAAGTGAGAGGGATGCTAGAATTAGACAAAGACAAGTTACTGCAATATACCCTTTATTCAAAAAGTTAAGTAGAGACATGAAGATATAAAAAGACCCACATCAATTTCTAAAATCAAAGCTGCCGTATCTGCGATCAAAGATATGCTAGATGAAATTAATTGTAGAGAAAGCACTTCAAAAGAAAAGTTTATGAATTTTAAAACAGGCAGCAATAAAAGCTATCTAAAATGAAACATAGAAAAAATTAAACAAACATAGATAGCCTTATTGGTCTGCAATAGCATCAAGCAACCTAATATGTATGATTAAAATTTCAAAGGAGAGAAAAGAGATGAGAAAACAGAAAAAATATATACTACCTAAAAAATGATGGTAGAAAACATTCTAAATGTCAAGAAAACTATAAGCGTACATATCCAAAAACTTAAGCCAATCATTACCATATGAAATCTGAAGATAAACACATCCTAGCATAACATAATTGATTTTCCAGAAACTAATAATTAGGAGACTATCTTAAAAGTATTCTGAAGAAACAGACACATCTTCTACAATAGGACATAGATAAAGATGGCACTAGGTTTATTATTGGAGACAACATATGATAAATTTGTGATTAGTGATCTTGAAAAGTCATGTTAACTTTAAAGATTTATACCCATCATCTGAGAAATGAATAAAAAAGATGTAGTTTTTTATACAATGGAGTATTACTCAGCTATAAAGAAAGATAAAGCTAAGGCTTTTATAGGTAAATCGGTGCAACCAGGGAACATATTCATGAGTGAAATAAATCAGATTCATATGTGTAAACATTATATTGTCTTCCTAGTATAAGAAACCGAAAGAGTAAAAAGATCCTAAAGGTACAATAGATATTGTGAAAGGGAAGAAGATTGTTCAAAAGGAAACAATTAGGATGGTGGGAAGGTGAAAAGAAGGTGAATATCTATATCTATATATCTATGCTAAGATAATTGTACTACTAATTTCTATTAGTTAATTGAAAGGAACAATAAAGTGCTTATTTTGTTTGATCAACTTTATATGCTTATATTTGGTAAACTAAGAAGCGATTTCAAAGATAACAATATACAAAACAAAAAGCATTGCTAATTTCTTGTCATCTTGTTTTGAAATTCTGAGGCAGCAGGATTGGTGTGAGTTCGAGACCAGCCTGGGCTACAAAAGTGAGCTCAAGATCAGCCTGAACTGCACAAGACCCTGTCTCAAAAAGACCAAAAATTTTTTTTTTCTTTTTAAAATGAAATATCTCTAAAGTAAAAATGTAAACCTTTCAACCTAAAACTCTATACCTGGCAAACACATCTTCCAATAGTGAAGAGATCTAGGCTTTTTAGGTGCGTAGATGCCAGAAGAACTGATGCCTGGCAGATGTACTCTGTAAGAAGTGTCAAAGAATACTCAGGCAGAAAAATATAAGTAGACAAAAACACTGGTTTATGCAAAGAAGTAAAGGGGACAGAAATTATTAATTATTCTTGTGAGGAAAGAAAGCTGAATCAGCTCCCTGTGTCATATTCAAGCAGGATAAAAATCCAGCCAAAAGAATCCATCTTTTCCGCAAGACTTCCTGTGCTCACGTTGGCAGCATAAGCACCTGTGTGATTTCCTCAGAGCAGACAGCATTTCCTAAGCATGACCCCTATGTACCCACAGAGCTTCCCTTCAAGCCACACTGACCCTAGGACAAGAAATGGACTATTGCATTTGAGTTAAATTTAGGTTGTACTCCAGAGTCCAGTGGGAAAGGCATGTACCACAGAACTTAACTGGGATGAAGACTTTGTCATAATCAAAGAAAAAATGCTGTTAGGTGAGAAAACACTATTTTCTGCCATTGAGGCTATGCTTGTCCTGCCTGTCAAGCACCTCATCGGGGTTCCTGATTAAATAAAACATTAAATGACTTGAACATGGAAAGTATTTGTGAAAGTGGAGTCATAATAAAACCACAGATTCTAAATTTGTTTATCAATATGTTAACATTTCCTCTATCATTAAATGTTTTTCTACAACATTTTATTTTTCTAAATAACCTTTTGAAAATGTATTTGACAGTACTATCAACAATAAAGCATTCTTTCAGTTCTTATGAAGTTGCTGTTTTAAAGATTGTCTTTCATTCACTAGTAGTGAGACCCTGAACACGTTATAGGCCCTTCCCTATAATACAAATAAAAGAAAGAAAGATTATCTTTCAAAAGTACTTACAAAACAGTGAGACATCACTACAGCATTTTCAGTTAAGTTTTCAAATAAATCATTTTATTTTTATTTTTATTTATTTTTATTTTTATTTATTTATTTTTATTTTATTTTATTTTTTTTTTTTTTGAGGCAGGGTCTCGCTATGCAGTTCAGGCTAGCCTTGAGCTCACTTTTGTAGCCCAGGCTGGTCTCGAACTTGCACCGATCCTCCTGCCTCAGCCTCCCGAGTTCTGGGATTACAGGCGTGCGCCACCACGCCCGGCTACAAATAAATCATTTTAATACCTACCTTTCTATGGAATTACAAAAACATTACTATCATAGTATTTGTTTTGCTTTTTTTTTTTTTTTTTTGTTATTGGGAATTGAACTCAGAATCTCTTGCTTGCCAGGAAGGCACGGTGCCCCTGAGATATATCTCTGGCCTGCAGTATTTATTTTTATTAAAATTAGTTCTTTTCAAGTTCAATAGTAACAAATCCTGGTTTATAATACAGGTAGTCCCCCTTATCCAAAATACGTGGGTATACCCAGATGCAAAGACGCTCCCCTTCTAATTCCTGAACTCAAGAGGCTGAGGCAGGAGCACTGCTGCCAGTGTGAGGACAACCTGGGCCACTGTGCAGACAGTGGAAGGTTAGCCTGAACTGTGGCAGGCAAACCCCATCACAACAACGTAAATTGTGTCCCAAGTACTTCGGAAGATGTACATATACATCTGTGATATTCTAGGCATGGAACTGCTGTCTAAGCATGAAATTCATTTCGGTTTCATGAGGGCAGTGGGACATAGTAACTTTCATACTGCTCATGAGCCACAGTTGTGTAGTATGGTATTTTCCACACAAGTCATCACATTGGTGCTCAAAGTTTTGGATTTTAGAGCATTTTGGATTTTTGAGTTAGGGTTGTTAAGTCTACTATGCCATGGCAAGGTAGAAATGTGATTCATTTTATTTTATTTATTTTATTTATTTTATTTTATTTTATTTTATTTATCTTATTTTATTTTTGGTACTGGTGATTGAGCTCAGGTCCTGCCACTGAGTTACGTTCTTGGTGTAACTTTTTAAATTACTCTAAGGTAGGGTTTTGTTCAATTCCTAAGTTGCCCAGGCTGGACTTGAACTTCCAGTCCTCTTGCCTCAGCCTCGCAGAGTACTAGGAGTACAGGAGTTATCACTGTACTCAACTAAAAATATAATCATTTTAAAAACTGTGTTTTGGGGCTGGGGAGATAGCTCCGAGGCACAAGTGCCTGCTGGGCAAGTGCAAGGTCGTGAGTTCGAACCCTGGTCCCACAAAAAAAAAAAAAAAAAAAGAGATAAAAACTGTGTTTCCTCTTCTGTTCGCTCTCTGGTCCTAAGGGTCCTTGTCTACAGACACTTTGTACTGCAGACGTTTTCCATCTTCCTGACATCAGTGTAGGACGCTAATCACTAAGCTCCTCCTCATCACTGAAGTACGTGCGTGCTCTTCTCTATCCTCGAGTGCCTTGACTTCTCCGAAGCCGCAGCTCCGCACCTCCACATTGACTTTCTGTTTGTTTTGTTCCTCCACCTGGGCTTGCTGTCAGGCAATGGCTTGGCTGAGACTTTCCGGAGCAGGGTCCTCGCCCTCCTCCTCGCTTCCTGCTTCGTCCTCGATTTCTTTGCCTTCGGCGGTTTTCTTTTTCTTTTTCTCTCTTTCT
>PVJA010046701.1:0-14971 GCA_004027025.1 Myocastor coypus
TGTGGTGGCGCATGCCTGTAATCCCAGCACTTGGGAGGCTGAGGCAGAAGGATCAGTGTGAGTTCAAGGCCAGCCTGGGCTACAAAAGCGAGCTCAAGGCCAGCCTGAACTGCATAGCAAGACCCTGTCTCAAAAAAAAACAAAAACAGGGCCTGGTGGGATGGCTCAGTGGTCTAAAGCGCCTGCTTGGGAAAGCTTGGGCGGCTTCAGGGACCGCGGTTTGATCCCCGGGCACCACATGCTGCGCCAGCCCTGCCCTTGGGGCAGGCTGAGCCGGCCATAAAAATGAGCAAATAGACAAATAAAGGTTCTGAAATTTAAAAAAAAAAAAAAAAAAAAGTATTTAAAAAAAAAGAATTTCCAAAGTAAATAAAACCAACCAAACAACAAAAGCACTGCACTTAAACAGTGACTGAACCAACTGTGTGCCCAGCACAGCTGTGCCATAGAAAGCACCAACCCACTAGGACAGAAAGACAACAATGCAAAAGTCAGTGCTAGAAACGACTGGGACAAGCTGGAATGTGACAGAAGGACCAGGCAGGAAAAGAACATTTCAGAGCCACCCAGAACACAGTCAGCATATCAAAAGGACTTGCTGGAGAGAACTGTGGCATTCAGAGACACAAATCCCCCTCAGGGGGCTCCCCACCTACCTAGCTCCTCCCTTTCCAGACAGACATCCAGGCCCATAAAGGAGACCAGAGCACTGGGGAAGTAAATGGGGGGGGGGGGTGGCCACAGAGAGGTTGTGGACACCAGCATGCCATGGGGTCCGAGGTAACCGAAGCACACGTAAGCAGGGATGGTTATGTCAGCTGTGGATCTTCCCCGTAACCCCACCCAAGTGGAACCACCACTAAGAGGCCCCCTGCTTTTTCACACCCCATGCTGCCTCTTTAGAGCTCTGAAATGCTCCCAGTTATTGATTAGCCATTAGTGATTCCCTTTGTCCCTGCCTAAGTATTTCCTCTTAGTACAGAAACCTCCAAATGGCTGGAATGGGGCTGAGCAGGTGCAGACTGGAATACGAAACATTCCTCTTAATGTGAGAAATTAATTTGTAGGTCTAATTGCCTCAAATTCCAAATGGAAAAAAAAAAAAAACCCTCCATTCTTCCAGCACTCAAAATACAACAGGGGCTTTATCTGAATAAAGAAAATAATCTGGAGAGGGACGACTCATGGTGTTAAAATGTCAATCTTACCACATTGCTAAGGAACAGCAAGTTTAATTACATCCCCATCTGCATAGAATCATTTTTGAGCATTGTGCATCTGAGCCTAAGGATCTGAGATTTCAGACTTGACAAGATATGTTAAACAAAAACAGCACGGAAATAATGGAGTGTGCTAGGAAGGCCGGGGAGACAGTTTCTAGATGGCAGTTCATCCAGGTAGCGGAGACTGCAGAGGTAGAAATGTTCTCGAGTCCTCAAGCTGCCTTTTGTATCTACAAAAATGTCACAGAAATTTTAATCTAGACTGTTTTCCTGAAAATACTCTTTTCAAACTGTATAAAACATAACCTCGTTGGCTGTTCTATATCCCTGCAAAGTACTCACAAGGAAGTGACCTGGAAGTTTCCAGTTCACAGATGTCAAGACAGAAGCCCAAGAAAAGACCTCTCAGAAATGGGACAGAGCTGGGGAGATAGCTCAGCAGCATAAGTGCCTGCCTGGCAAGTGGAAGGTCTTGAGTTCAATTCCTAGTACAGGAAAAAAAAAAAAAAAAAAAAAAAAAAAAAAAGGTAAGAAAAAAGGAATGGTGCCAGAAACCATAGGTGACTCTAGACTTCATACACTAGAGCAGCGGTTCTCAACCTGTGGATCGCAACCCCGGTGGGAGTCGAACGACCAAGACACAGGGGTTGCCTAAAGCCATTCCAAATCATAACTGTAGTAAAATTACAGTTTTGAAGTAGCCACCAAAATTATTTTTTGGTTTGGAGTCACTGCAACATGAGGAACTGTATTGCGGGGTAATGGCATTAGAAAGGTTGAGAACCACTACACTAGAGCTATCCTGTGTACTATAAGCCAAGCCACTGAGCCGTTAATTAAAAAATAAAAGGCAATTAGCTCTAACTCCATGGACAAGCAGCCTAGGCTCCTAACCATATTCCCTTCCACATCCCTCCTCTCCCCACCAAAAACTAATTAAGGAAAAGTAAAATATCTGCACGCAAGGAAGCCTGTTGCAAATGATCTCTTGCGGGCCTCCATGGTGACCTAGTGATAACTAGCCTAGTGCCCGAACACGTTTGCCTGCCTTCCCTCTTTCTATTCAGAGATAAGCCGCTAGAGGAACTCTGTTCTCAGTACAGTATATGTCTCCCCATTCCTGTCTTGTACTCCCAGAACTCTTTAGGGGCATCAAGAAAGAGCTAGGATGTTAGGACTCAGAGAGGCAACACACGGGTGCTAAATTAGAAACAATATCTGCGCAATATGCAGCACACGTAGACAGAGGGATACCCCGCGCCGAGTCCATCCTGTTTAAGGACGATGCTCAGGACCCGAATGTTGCCTGCAGAAGATCCCAGCTGGCTCGCAGATATACAGAGCCCCTGAAGAGGCTCCTGATTCAGGGCATGAGAGAAACAACAGAGACATTGGTTGCAGATCAGGGATGGTGCGCTGTGGATTGAGAACCACACGCACTTCAGTCCGTAGCCCCCACACCATCTGCAGCTCTGCTTTCTCCAGTTTCAGTCACCGGTGATCAAGCCTGTCCAAAATTATCAAATGAAAAATCAGAGAAATAAATAATCCCTCAGTTTTAAATTGTGCTGCATACTGAGTAGCATGATGAACTCCCAAGCTGTCTCACTCTGCTGTGTTTGGGACATGAATCATGCTTAGGTCTGGAGTATCCATGCTGTATGCACGACTCTCTCATCAGTCCCTTAGTAACCATGACAGTAGTCAGATTAACTGTCTCCTTGTCTATGGCTGTGTTCATCCTCAAGTCACCCTCATTTTATTCAGTAGTGCCCCCAAAAGTGCAAAAGCAGTGATTCTGGAAATTTTATTAGTCTTGTAACTATGCTAGCTTATCATTAGTCGTTGCTGTTCATCTCTTGCTTTGCCTAATGTATATACTAAACTTTATCATAGATACATACTGTTAGGAACAAACCCACAGAATCAACCAGACCAAGCATTCCGATGCAAGTAGAAGATTTATTGGTGGCACAAAGCAGGCTGGCTGTCTAGCAGACCAAGACACTGGGAAGGCAAAGCACAGGGCTTCTGAGGGAGTGGGAAGGGTGTTTGTGAGCTGGAACAGCTGAGGGAGAGCTAATCTCAGCAGGATGCTTGGTCTGTGGGGAACTTTCAGTGTTACAGAGGAGTGTTTCTGTGGTCAGGCAGACTTGCTCTGCAGTTTGGGGCTTGGTTCTTCGTGGGGCCAAGGGGGAGAAAGCTTGAGAGCAGGGCGCCTGGGAGTCAAGAGAGAGAGTGTTTGGGGCAGGGTGCCTGGGAAACTTTAAATCCTGACCTGTCACATACAAAATGTAATTAAGTAATATGATGAATGTTTATGTTTTTAAAATTATTACAGTAAAATACACATTGCCATACAACCCCCTCAAACTCTCCTTTGCTTGGAACACTCTTGTCCCGTCATGCTTGCCACTGTCTGAAGCAGCTCTGGAGTCCTCTTCCATGGGTATCTTCAGGGGTGCTGCCATGGCTGCCTCATCATCCTGAACCAATTCAAACGTTGATCTTTCATGGTCAGTGTGGCTTTGGGTAAGAGCCGGAAGTTGCGTAGTGCTAGAGCTGGTAAGATGAACAAGGATGCACTGTAGTACTTTTAGCAGCCTGCCTTGCTGCTGGATGGCATTCACTGCATTTTTTATGCCTTACAGAGAGAGAGAGAGAGAGCAGGACATGGTGGTATGCTGGCATAATCCCAGCACTTAGAAAACTGAGGCAGGAGCATCTTGGTGAGTTCCAGACGAGCCTGGACTACAAAATGAGCTCCTGGCCAGCCTGAACTACATAATGAGTCCCTGTCTAAAGCGACAGAGAGAGAGAGAGAGAGAGAGAGAACATCCAGAAATGCTTCAAAAGTGGCCACTTTTTGAAGATTGATGATGATGTGTCTTCTTTTAATTTAAACATTCACCATTTATTTTGCGCACACTTTGTGCATTCAGGGGAGAGCCTGGTAGACCTAGGGTGTGGCCCTACTGCATTTCACGCATCCACGGCAGGGAAGGGTATCACTTCCCTCACATCCCTGTGAATAAAGAGACACTACCACTGGATGAAGACTGTATGGAATTATCTTAAACATAATTATGCAAGCAACCGAGTTAGGAAATACTCTACAAGGCTCTGATACTGCCTTTCAGCCTCACTGCAGAAGTCCATAGTCAGAGGTAATGAAGCATCATTTTTGTCTGTACCTGCAGGGCTTCATTTTCTTTCTGTGCTATCCCAGCTCAGTCCTTTCTGTGTCCCAGGCTGTCCTTGGTCCACACCATTCTGTGCCAGAATGGGTACTGCCTGATGTCACTGCCACTGTTACCAATTTCACAAAACATCTGCCTCTTAGCCTCAGATTTTTAAGACTCTGCATCTGGTGTAGTTCAAAATAAACAAACAAATCACCCCTGCTCTTCTGTCTGCACTCTGTCTGTTGCTAGACATCCATCGCCTCGGCATTGGAGGCAGGACTGGCTATTTCTCCTGCGTGACAGTGGCTGAGACCTCTGCCTGCAGCCTCTGCACTGCCCAGATTTCCTAAAAGAAGACTAGAAATGCATGCACTAGCTCCTTTTAACACGTAGCCTGAATTTCCAACCCAAACACAAATTGTTTCCCTTCCTGCCAGTGTGGAGCCCCTGACATCTCGCACCCTTGCATGCATCTGGACTGCCCGCAGTGGCCCTGGCTCTGATTATTGGACCTTTGCGCATCCTCCGCTGTTAGAATACACTCCCCGGGTTGCCTCCTGCTCCTAAGAAGCGTCCCCTGCACTGGGCTCTGGTAAAACCATGAAACAGCATCCAACACTAAACGAAGACCACAAACATTTCAAGGATGCACAACCCTAGGTCCTGAGTCATACACTTACCAAGGCATCTTTCACTTCCTAGGGACTGATTGAGAATCTGGAGCAACAGAGTATTTGGCCCTTGGCTTGGTTCAGACCTACATATAACATCTAAATATGAACAGCCTAACAATTCTATATGGAATATTTAGGCTCTGAATCTGTAGCTCAGCATTGTTATATAAAAATATAATAAAGCTTCATATGCAAACTTGAAACAGTTGCCTGTAGGAGTGAACAAGCGATATCCGTTCTTGGCTAAAACAGGACTGTTGAGTTTTGTTTTTTTTTTTTTCCTTACTGCCACAGTTCTCTTTTCCTTCCCATTTTCAAGTGTTCTCTTCTTTTCATATAGAATATATTATCTGAGATGCAAACATAAAAGATTAAGAACAAGGTAAGTATTTCTTTAATAAGTGTCATGTTTTACATAAGAAAATAGATTCATGTTTTCGAGGGAATTTAATATAGATGATGTGGCCTGTTGTCCAAGTTTGGCATCTTCATCCATGAGCATGGGCATAGGCACAAGGAACAGCAATGCACACTCTAAAAGACCTCAGTCATTGTCTTCTCACCTTGCCACAGGCCTTTCTCAGAGTATCCTATCACCATGTCCCTGTGGAGTCCCAATGACAAGTGACTTCATTCACCCAGCCACAGGTAACTGGACCAAGGATGATCACTTGGTGTAAACTGGGCCAATCCAAATCTCTCTTACAGAAATTCTAGTTCACCTCCTCTGAGTGCATAAACCGGAATATGGTTGAGACTGGGTAGATTATTATACTGGGCCTACATGGAAGTAAGACCAGGAAATGTGGGCTGCACAGATACCCAGGAGAAGCAGAATGAAAATATACATAAGGAGGGAGAGGGAAGAAAAGAAGGAAGAAGGGAGACAGACAGGAGTGTGAGGAGAAGCAGGAAAACAAAGAAAGAGAAAGTCTTCCTTCCAGAGGGCTTTCTAGGTGCTGGTCACAGCCCTTCATGAGATCCAGGAGTGCTGCTCCTTCCCTGGGTGTGGAAGAGATAGGCACTTGTGTCCTTATGATGACTTTGTTTTTCTAAGTCATCCTAAATTTGGGGAGCTTGATTTGGGCCCCAAGTCCTTGTGTGGGAAACTTAGCCCCTGTGCAACAAAGTTGAGAGGTGGAACTTTTAAGGAGTGGTAGGTCAGGAGGGCCCTGTCTTCCTCATCCTGTTACTTCAGGAGTGGGTGAGTTATGGAGGGAGTGGGTTCCTGATAAAAAGAATGAGTTCAGTCCCTTCCATCTCTTTCACATGAACTTTCTGCTTTCCCACATAGCATGAAACAGCAAGGAGACCTTCACCAGATGTGACTCTCTGACCTTGGACTTTGTAGCCTCCAGAACTAGAAAAAGTAAATATCTCTCTCTCTCTCTCTCTCTCTCTCTCTCTCTCTCTCTCTCTCTCTCTCTCTGTCACACACACACACACACACACACACACACACATTTTTAATAAACAACCAAGCCTCAGATATTCTGTTGTATCAGCATAAAGACTGAGACAAATGTTTTGTGGTTTTGAAAAAAAAAAAGATCCCTGAGACAATGCTTCTCAGGCCCTCACCCCCTGGGTGATGTCATTACCATTGCCCCCAGAAATTCCAATAGAGACCATGAATCCAGAGTATTGGGCCCCCACACCCGTTGAAGAATAGATCCAAATGGCATAATACCTTATCACAGCATTTGCTAGCCCTGTGGTATGCTGGTACATTTCTAACGATCAACTTTCCTGGGAGAGAAAAATCTCACGTTTGAAGCATTTGCGAATTTCTGTGGTGTAAATAGTGCCCTGTTTACCGCTTCTTACATGATACTAACTTCTGACATGTTATTGCTGAACACAGATTTTGGAAAAGATACCGAGCTGGCTCTTAGGAGCGAGGACACGGTTATCTAGCTACATTTCCTAATTTATCATAAGTACTTCCAAGCTCCCTTTCACTAATCCATTCTTGTCATCTCACTCTTGGACTCATGATTTGAAGTATTATTAGCTCCCTCATTTATTCTGAACCAGTTTAAATCTCTTTTGGCCCTGTGTTCTGTATAACTACTATAAGGAAGACAATATGCAATGTGTCAGTTATTGCGAATGTACTACTAATGTGTTTTGAAACTACCATATTGTTATTTCTTATTAAAAGCAATAAAAAATAAATTAAAAAGACCCTAACTTACTATATGACAAGCAATAAAAAAATTCCCATTATTGTAAAATAAAAAAATCTCTTTTGGAAAAGACATAGTAAATTTATTTTTAAAATACAGCTTCATTCCTCTCTTATTACTCCTAGTTTCATCCACCCTCAAACACCAGCAGAAGAATAATAATACCTATATAGCAATTAAAAGTGTCTACATTACTCAATATGGGCTGGAGCATAGCTCAGTGGTAACTTGTCTACCATGTGCATCCCTGGGCTTGATGCTCAGCCCTGAAAAGAATTACAGATAAGTGACCTCAGCACTATGCTCCATCAGCAAAGGTGTGAGCTCTGGTGTCATTCCAGCCTGCTTCAGAGAACCCGTGTCACGTGTCTGAGGTTGCTGTCCCCCAAGGTCCAGTGTTGGCCATGTGCATGACAGCCAAAGCCAGTAAGGCCCCTGAACAAAGGTCCCCTACTTCCCCTGGCTCAGTTTCCCCTCTTCTCTCAGGAGTGAAGCCCCAGCCAAGGTAGAAGCAAAGCATACCCATCCCAGCTTTGGGACACCTCTCTTCCTCTGTACAAGGGACCAGGAAGTCAGACAGTAGAGATCTCACTTCTCCTCTTGTTCTAATTTGAGCAGAGCTTTTCTCATCCATGGTTTTGTTTTTAAGACACAAATGAGACAAGAATTGTGTAGAATCAGATGCCTCTGTGGACTTCCAAAGCAGCATACCTCCCTGCCAAGAGGCAAAAGAAGAAACGCCTTTCAGCGGTGTGGAGGGAAGACGCTAGATGGGTCCACTATGGTCCAGCCTAAACACAAACCATTTCCAGTTTTGCCTCTCTGGGGACTTGACAGCCTGCCTTCCAGCAACAGACTCAACTGAATTTTCCCTCTATTCTCCTCTTCCCACCAGTTGCCACCCTGGGTTTGTGAGCAGCCCAGATGTCCCAGGGCCCACTAGCCTTTGGAAACCACAGCCACATGAGGTTGAGCCAGTGCCACTTACAGTCTTGCTGCAGAGCCCTCAGCTCTACAGAAGACTCCTCTTCAGAGCCTTTGTGAAGCTCTTATGTTTTGGACAAAGGTTTTCAAAAATCTGAGCATCAGAATACTTTTGTAGGGCCTGGTGGGATGGCTCAGTGGTCTAAAGCGCCTGCTTGGGAGAGCTTGGGCAGCTTCAGGGACCAGGGTTCGATCCCAGGCACCACATGCTGCGCCAGGCCTGCCCTCGGGGCGGGCTGAGCCGGCCATGGAAATGAGTGAATAAACAAACAAAGGTTCTGAAACAAGAAAAAATAAATAAATAAATAAAATAAATAAAAATAAAAAAAAGAATACTTTTGTATGATTTTAATGAATAAATAATAGTTGTACATATGTATGGGTTACAATGTGTGATATTTCAATGCATGAATACAATAGGTAATAATAACCAAGTCAGGGTACTGGGCGCATCCATCCTCTCAAACATTTAGCATTTCTTTGCGTTGAGAACACTCAAAACTCCTCTTTACTCACTATTTTGAAATATTCGCTCATCGACCATAGCTCTGCTCCTGTGCTCTAGCACTTTAGAAGCTATGCCTCTGACACAACTGGACCTCTCTACGCAGGCACCACCCCTCCCCACCTCACCCAGCTTGGTGACCACCTACTTGTTGGTTCACTTCTCAGATCCACTTTTTCAGCTCCCACCTGCAAATAAGAGCATGCAACATTTGTCTCTTGGCCTGGGTTATTTCACTTAACACAGTATCCTCCAGGCTCACCTGTGAGCAACAGACTGACATGAAATCTCACACACAATAATTGTAAGACAGCTAAAAGGCCATTCCTCTATGGTTTTTAAAGTCTTCTTTATTTTTTCAGAGCTTTATAAGTGTTTTAAATGAGAAGTTAGAACTGGCTGAATTGTAATAAGTGCCCAAGAGATTTATGCCGACTTTGGTCCCTTGCCTATGGCCAAGGTCTTAACTGGGGTCTGGGTGGCCAAGGTGCTTGGGCACAGGCTGGAAACCAGGACATCTAGCAGCTCTTTCTTGATCCAGGTACAAGTCACCAAAGCACATGCAGAAGTGGGGACAAAAGCCCTGGCAAGGAGCTTCCTGCACGTGTTCTAACAATAGATAAGAAGACCTGAACAAGCCCAGAGACATTTCAGCCACAAATTCACTAGGACTGAGTGCATGGGAGTCTCAAGAGAGAGCAAAGATATTTCTGAGGTTTCAAGCTCATAAGATGGAGGAAAGTATCAGAATTTAGTAGAAATGGCTCTCAGAAGGAGAAAGAAATCAGCCATTTGGTTTGGGACATGTCACATGTTTTGTTGGGACTAGTTTAGCTTCTCTCTTTGAAGCACCCTGGGACCACTTTCCTATCCCAGAGGGAGGAGACGACTTCCCACAGTTCCCCGCAGGTTTCAGGAGCAAGCTCAACCCCCTCAAGGCTCTCAAGCAAACAACTAGGAGACACAAAGCACAAAAATACATCCCAGTTGAAAGGCTATTAGACTCTCGGCTGTGAGGTCTACTTATCTCAAAGGTATAGGCAAATGGTCAAGTTCATTCTTCCCAATAAAAACGTTTTGCTTTCTGCAGGCTCAGCCCTGGGGAGGACACAAGCTGGCGGTGTTGCCATCGGGCTGGGTGCTGTCGCATCACATCACTGGCAGATGTATACTGAGGGCCTACTACGTTGGGCAAGCCTGGGGAGGAGAAATGACCGGCTTCCCCTAGGGTTAGCTCAAGTGCACAGATGGGGTCGTACAAATGCCGCCGGTTCTCCAGCGAGTTCGCGTGCTTATCTCAGCAAAACTCCACAGACAGCGACTCCATGCAGTTCTGACCAGGACTCAGTGCTCCGTGACCCCGGCTCAGCACACTTGGCTGTCACAGCTAGAAAGCTGCCACAGAAAGTTCTCCCAATGCCAATCTTCTTTTTCCCTCTGTTTGCTACTGGATCACTCAAGAAGGCAGATGGTGTACTGCAAACATCCACAAACCAGGCAAATGTGAACCATGTTGATAATGGAAATCTGAGCGTGAGCACGGCACCACTGGGATTGCTACCGCAGGGAGACTGGTGGGAAGGAAGGCAAACTCCAGCTCAGCTCCAGGAGGGACGTCCTCGGCAGCGAGCGCAGCCTACAGTTCTCTGCCTGGTATGCAGCTCTCCTGTGCCAGCCACCTGCTGCAGAACCTCCCTCTGCCTCAGTTTCCACACCTTCCAAAAGCAAATAATGAGGAAGCCTGCCTACGCTGGATATAGGCCACAGAGAGAATTCAGCACGGTGCCCACCACATAACCAACAAACGTTGGCTATCATGTGAGCCCATTCTGTGAAGAAGTGGCCACCCTAGGGTTAAAAGGTGCCTGCTCACATAAGCTTTCTGCCAGAATTCAGACACCTAATAACAATGCACAGACTTCAGCATGGTGAAGAACTCTGAGACCCTCGGGAGCCCGGCCACATCCAGTCAAGGACATCTGCGTCACCTGCAGCCAGTCTTCCAGCATTCACGGAGCACCGACAGTGTCCAAAGTGTCGTGCTCTAAACCCAAAGATAGCAAGCTCGTGTTCACCCAGCCACTGTGACCAAGGCTCTGAAGAAGCCAAGGGGAGGACACAGAGGCTGCAGGCTCTCTTCAAACAAGGGATTGTTGTCTATTTCTGACTTTGGGATTAGCTGAGGGATTGGTAGGTCTTTAAATCACTCCAAGCTGCTTGCTTGGCTTCGCACAATGCCAGCTCTGCTCCCCGAAACAACCTGCCAAGTAGGATGCAGCTGATCAAAACAAAGTTGGGGGGGGGGGAATCTTCTCTTTCCATTTCCATTCTATTTCCTAATCAAGAAATGAGTAATCCCAAGAGAACAGCAGCTCTCATCTCTCTGCCCTCTCTGTCTGTCTGTCTGTCTGTCTGTCTGTCTATCTGCCTCTCCCTCTGCCGCCCTGTCTCCCTGGGTCTCCTTCTCTCCCTCTCCTCACCCCCTCCAGCTTTTATCATTTTAAGCTGTGTGCATGCCATTCTTCAGGGGATTAAAGTCAAATTTAGCCTTGTGCAATTGTTATTGCCTACCCCTTGGCTTATGAGATGCATTTGCCTGCATTTGTAATGCATCAATAACTTCCGCTCTCCTCCACTTGTAAACAATGCATTATATTAAATAGCCTGTGTCTAGCCTTGTACTGAAACAGACGATAAATTAGGACTTCCAGTTCTTGGTTTTTAGTGATTCTTAAACCTGCCAGTTACATGCCTGTCCGCCCCACTGAACACTCCCTCTGAAGCTGAGAATGCACAAAGCCCTCGTCCCTGTTCCTCCTGTCTCCATCACTGCTGCTGGCTGTCAGTTTCACACCGCCAAGCAGATTGTAATTGGCAGGGTGAGGTGCAGAAATGGGGAATGGTTTGAATATGTGGTTTTCAACATGTGCACAATCTCTCTCTCTCTCTCTCTCTCTCTCTCTCTCTCTCTCTCTGTCTGTCTGTCTCTGTCACACACACACACACACACACACACACACACACACACACTTTCTGACTCACAGTATTCTGCACATTGTTAAGGAATTGATCTGTGAAGCTTTGAATCAGAACCCAAAAGGGCTGCTCACATTTCCTGGTTTGTGAAATCAGAACGTGAAACACAATGTGATCGACACCCAGAGCGGCCTACTCCAGAGCCCAGCCTGCTGGTCCCGGGGGAGGTTGCTCTGGGAACGCACCCTCTGGGGGCCCCCCAGGCGCACTGTGGTGAGCCTTCCCTGGGTTCAGAGAGCTGCAGATTCCCCAGGAAACACACTCTCATCCTGTCCAGCTGGGGAAAGGCTGTGGAATTTCTGAAAGAGGAGTCTGCTTACAGAACCTTGGGTCATCCTTGTGGACGTTTTCCTTCAGAGAAATGAAAACTTAGCATCAGTCTCACCTCTCAGGAATGGATCACTTGAAGCGGGGTTTCTCAACTTTGGAACTGTTGATGTTTTAAACCAGATCACTCTTTATCATAGAGATTGTTCTGCATGTTTGTAGGATGGTTAGCAGCATCCTTGGGTCTACCCAATAGGTGCCAGTAGCATTTCCCCCAAAATGTGACAATCAGACATGTCCACAGATAGAGCCAAATGCTCCCTGCAGGGGGAAATTTCCCCGGTTGAAAACCATAACAACAGAGTTATATTTCATCTTGATGTCTACCCATAGTTATTGGATCTCAGACCCAATAAAGAACAGAGACACTGGTGGCCCACTGCAATTGCAGAACATTTGACTGTGTATGCGTCTGCTTCCTCTTAGTCCAAAGAGAATTTTCTTTTCCTTTCTTATTTTTTTTTTTGTTCTTAGCAACATCAATAGGGAGGTGGGTCATGCCCACACACTGTACTCTGTAGAACTATTGTAAGGACAATATGCAATATGTCAACTTTTAAGAAAAAGAAAGGGGAAAAGAAAAAAAAAAAGTAATGTTTATTGAATGTGTTAATATGTTTAATTGTTTGGGGTCCGGCGGGATGGCTCAGTGGTCTAAAGCGCCTGCTTGGGAAAGCTTGGGCAGCTTCAGGGACCGCAGTTCGATCCCTGGCACCACATGCTGTGCCAGCTCTGCCCTCAGGACGGGCTGAGCCGGCCATAAAAATGAGTGAATAAACAAACAAAGGTTCTGAAACAAGAAAATAAATTTTTAAAAATCGTGAAAAAAAAAATAATAAACACATACTTTTTGATACAGGGTCTCGCTTTGCAGTTCAGACTCATAGTGATCCTCCTGCCTCAGCCTCCCATCACTGGGATAACAGTGCCACACCTGGTTTGGGGGCCCACATGGCATGCCGTACTGGGGGTTTGAACTTGGGTTCTTGTACTTGCCAGACAGGCACTTATGTCACCAAGCTATCTTCCCAGCCCCACATAACATTTTTGGATCAGCCTTGTATGCATATTAGTCTGCTTACACTACCATAACAAAACCCCACAGACTAGGAGGTTTAAACAGCAGAAATGTTTACCTTGTAGTTCTGAAGACTGGAAATTTGAGGTCGAAGTATCCACAGGTTTGGCTTCCCTAGAGGCCTCTCTGGCTCTCCTGTCAGTACCTTTCCAGCTCTTTAGAGTTCTTGCCTCCAATACAGTCACATTCAGAGGCAAGGTGGGTTGTAACTCCAGCACATGGATTTGGGGGAAAGGGCACAATTTAATCCATCAAAGTACCTGAAAAGGGGACTCAAAAGACATCCTTTACCTTGGAGAGGCCACACTCTTCCTCCCTCAGGCCCACATCTCTGAACATAGGAGTCAGTAACCTGTGACAGCTCCTGGCAGTCTGTCCCTTAGGTCCAGGAGTGGTAGCATGCCTTTTGTCAGGCAGATTTCAGTCAGGTGGAAACTGACATTGTCCTTTCAGAAAGAAAAACTATAAAAATGCATCTCTTGGGGCTGTCTGGAAAATACACATGCTAAGCTGGGGTCACTGGATTGACTGCTTTTTACTAAAATTCAAGCTCCTCCACCATTGTTAGAATTAAAAACATTAATTTTTGCATCAGGAGGACAGAGCCTCTAACCCCTACTCTCATCTGAACATTAATAGATTAAAAGTAAATAATAAAATGCAGAGATTTTCCAGCTAAGAAGAAGCTCTGAACTACTCTGATTTAGATTATTTTATTAGAGAGGCTTAATCTCAGTCAAGTGCAGATACACTTGGGTCCCTGTAGAAATGCATTCAAAATCCCAATGGTGCACAGTCTCCAGGGAGCTTGGGAAAGACCCCCAAGAGTCCTGACTTTGCCCTGCATGATTATGTTCAGCCTGATTTATCGTTTCCTGCAGTGAGAGGACATCAGGGGTTTCAGTAGCAACTCTGAAGAGCCAGGATGCAGAACCAAAAAGGCACTCCTGGACCATCCTTCCCTGCTGGCACTGGATTTTCTGGAACTTCTAGAGATGGAAAGGCTCCA
Organism: Myocastor coypus; assembly: GCA_004027025.1. Lineage (NCBI taxonomy): Eukaryota > Metazoa > Chordata > Mammalia > Rodentia > Myocastoridae > Myocastor > Myocastor coypus. The sequence goes on from PVJA010046701.1 coordinate 14,211, forward strand.
TCCCCCACAGGATTGTTTAGCATACCCGTAGGGAGAGGCTGACGCTGCCTCAGATCAAGCAAGTCTAAGCTACAACCCCAAGTAGTAGATTGGATCATATGAAATTCCTTTATTCATCATCAAAAGGAATAGCATGTTGGCAAATTCACAGGTTCACCTCTGCTGGAGAAGAGCAGAGGCAGAGATGTAAACCTCCAAAGAGTCTGTGTCCTCTTTGGGACTTAGAAAATTAGAAGTTCACACTTATCTTAATCCTGAGATAGAAAAATCAGAATGCAGATTGGCATTTCTCCATGGCTGCTTGTCTTGACAGAGAAGTTTCCTTAACACCAGAAATTCTTTCTTTTCTTTCCAGCAACAGGGATCAAACTCAGGTCCTTGAACTTGCCAGGCAAGCAATTCTACTGAACTATCTTACTGGCCCCAGAAATTATTTTTTGATTAAAACACATGTCGCAATCCCAGTGCTTGGGAGGCTGAGACAGGATGATTGGTGTGAGTTCGAGACCAGCTTGGGCTACAAAAGTGAGCTTAAGGCCAGCCTGAGCTGCATAGCGAGACCCTGTCTCAAAAAAAGAAATAATAATAATAATAATGATATTAATGAGAGAGAAAGAGAGAGAGAGAAAGGAAGAAAAGAAGGAGGAGGAGAAGGAGGAGGAGAAGAAGAAGAGGAAGAAGAAGAAGAAGAAGAAGAAGAAGAAGAAGAAGAAGAAGAAGAAGAAGAAGAAGAAGAAGAAGAAGAAGAAGAAGAAGAAGAA
>PVJA010046702.1:0-15000 GCA_004027025.1 Myocastor coypus
AAAAAAAAAAAAAAAAAAAAAAAAAAGACAAATAAGACATTGTTTTGTAATTTTGTTCATTTTTAAGAATAGTTAATCTGACAATATTAATAGTAATCTCCATTTGAATACCAGATGTAGAGTCAGTCTTTTTGCAGGTAAAATCTTATATGAAATATCAAGCATAATTTCCAAATCATTTTTATGAGTCATATTTGGTAAGCTGACTTCACAAATGTTTAGCTAAGGCTTACTTGTATTTGCCTGAGGTAAGACAGACTACATATCCTAAAATGTCCTGTGTAAAGCACAGATGTCATGATAAATATTCAGCAGACACACTTTATATTCCTACTTGCAAAGACATCTAAGTAAACTTAAAGCCAGGACAAAAATTGGATTAAAAAACGGTTCACATAGGCAATATAATTATTAGGATACTGAACCTTTTATTGACTGTAGATAAAATATTAAAACTTAGATTTTGAATGAATAAAGACATTCATTAGAGTAGGATAAGCTCTGGGATTAACCAAGTGGAAGACTTTAACAGAGGTCTTCTCTAAAACTAGGCTTATAGCAAAAGTAAAATCATAAGCAGGGTATATTCTATCTGTCTGGATAGCACTCCAACATCATGTCCAAGTCTTCTCACTGATTGAAAAATAGTAAGATAATTATATTCCTCTCACCTCAAAATTGACATCTCTAGGCATGCTTTGTGAGGATCTCTTGAATATGTTCTACCACAAGGGGCTAAAAAACACCTTAGTAAAGCATTAAGAAAAAGTAATTCTAGGTTATTAGCTCCTCATCAGTAGTCAAAAGTAAATACAAATCCTCTTCAAAGAAAATGCCCTTAGCAGCTTTCAAAAGTTATACATGACGAAATAACACATGCACAGGCACACACACACACACACACACACACACACACCATAAAAATGTCATCATGAAGCTAAATCAACATATACAACACAGTTTGAATTCAGATGGCCTCTCACAAAATTGCAGATATTAGGGTAATTATTTACATGATAAGTATGTAAAAGATTTTTTAAAAGTAGCAAGATTTTACATTTATTAAATGTAGAAAAAAAATACTTTCCAAAGAGTGAATGGGGGCCAATTAAAGGCAGGAAAATTAATGTGAATTGCAAAATACAAAGGAAGCCATGGAAAGAGCTTAGGGTGGAAAGTGAACTATTAAGGAAATAAACTATATCGAAAAGGAATAAAAGTCTATAAAAATGTTAAAAGATTTGAAAACTAAAATTAATAAAACTAGAATAAAGACAGTCAAATAAATATTAATAGAAAATGTGTGATAGATAGTTTTTAGAAGTAAGTTCAGAAAAAAACTTGAAGAATGAAGCATGATGGAAAAGAAAAAAATGGGAAGTACAGAAATATGAACAAATAGGCACTAGCATGAGGTGAGAATGCAACATAAACATTTTTCTTATCTCAAATGGGCTTTTGAAGGAAATAAAACAAATGGAGAGAGAATTCCTCAACTCTTAAGCCACTACAGTTCAATGTAATCAAAATAGGAGTCACTTAAACCAAGTGATATTTTCCCAAAGTCAAGACATACAGGAAAAGGTGATTACCATTACTAACTTTGAGGGAAATGGAAATGAAAATCACAGGGAGATCATTCCTTACACTTGTTAGAATGAATTTTATGTAAAAATTATTACAGAAGTCAATGAGATGAAAGACAGAGAAGCTCTACACACTGCCAGAGTATAGGTTTCTATCACTGATAGAGAAAACATCATTGGAATTTCCTCCAAAAAGTGCACTTGGAGATGCTCTATGATCTGATTCTACTTTTTGAAATATCTCTCAATGAAATTAAATCAATATTTCGAAGCCATTGTCCAGACTCTGTTGTTCATTGCATCATATTTATAATAATCAAAATATGCAAAAACCGTGCATTGGCTGCTGAAAGAAATAATAGTGACTACAAGTGAGGAAATATTATATTTCACTTGGTCTTTAAAATACAGGAAATTGCACCATCATTAACAGTCTAGATAAACCTAGACACAGAAACAGACATAAAAGGAAAAATGCTGTCCGATACCATTTGTATGATGTGTCACTCACCTTTGAGTTGCTGGACAAAATACAAGATACCCAAAACTGAAAGGGGGTGAGTATATATTGGCTAATGTTTCCAGGGCTATGTTTACTTGGCCCCAAATGGAAACAATACGGTGGAGGATTTTGTAGTGCCTAACATTTTTATGGTAGACAACAAGCAGAAAAAGGAAAAAAAGATGTGAGGAGGGAGCTGTACCCTCGTGGGTCAGATCTCTACTAACCCATTCCTAACCAGGCCTCCCATCCTAACAATACCCTCAGCGGCTGAGCTCATTAAGGGATCAAATCACTGACTAGCATAGCGCCACCATAATGTGGGACTTTCCAAGTATCTCATCCCTGGGCTTATGAGAGATTTGCAGTTACATTGAACATCTACTCTCTAACGTCATGATTGAGGTCCTGTTGTCATAAAAACACGGAATAAGATACAGACTTCCAAGAGCTGGGATAGAGATAAAGAGGGAGGTATCAAATAGTAAATGGGTATAATGTTCCAGCACTATGTGACAGATAACTCCTAGAGATTTATGAACCATAAGACCAATACTCAACAGAACCATAACATATAATCTAAAGTTTCTTAAGAAGATAGCTCCTAAGTGCTCTATTAAAATATTAAAATGCAATAATGCAAATAGTGAAAACTGAAGATTGTAGTTGGGCTTATGGCATAGATTGTCCTGTTTATTTCATGAGTTTATACTTATCTCCGAACTCAAGTTGGGTGTGTTATGTACAGTTCTTTGTACATAATAGACAAAATTTTTAAAGAAAATGGAGGTGTAAGAGTGTGAGGATTATATTAAAGGAAAATATTTTAGCGATGATTACACAAATCATTTAAGCAAGAAACAGATTTCATAACAGATGGAATAAATAATTATAAATTCAGTCTTAGACTATAATGAAAATGCACACTTTCACAGCAAATTTATTAAAGCATGCACACAGTTGAAATAGATAACATACTAAAGAATCAAAGTTACACTAGCATTGAACATTTTAACTATAGCAAAGGAATCAGCTATTCTCTGTCTGTCTCTCACTGTCACTCTCTCTCTTTCTCTCTTTCTGTGGAACTGGACATTGAGCTCAGACCCTTTACCTTGCCAGGCTCCAGCCCCAGAAATCAGTTGTTAATAAAGGAAAAACAAAAAGATGCTGATAAAATACCATCAGCCTAAATTTATGAATTTAAGAAAATCACTTATTCTGAATAAGAACAAATAAAATATTTTTAGAGAAGAATAGAAATGAAGATTTAAACCTAGCAAACTTTTAAACAACTTTTTAAATTAGTAAAATTTTAAGAAGAAACAAAATGTATTTAAAAGGAAAGTCATAAGTACAAGAAAGCATGCTGAAAACAATACTTACCCTTCAATACAATTAGACAGATATTGATTGCAGGAAAGATTTATTTCATTTGTATGGCAAAATGGTCATTTAAGAGAAAAATACAAAATCAAATTACCATACAATTTGAAAGATAATTCTTAGAATCACATATTCAAAAATATTTTTGTTATTTCCAAAGATGATGGAACAGGGACAGGGAATTAGCTCAGTGTCTCAGGACCTGCCTGGCAAATGTAAGGTCCTGAGTTGGATTCCCACTACAATAAATAAGTAAATAGATAAATAATAAAGATTGAAATAGTAACAATGGTTAAAAAATTAGGCCTTTAAATTGTCAAAGATAAATATTAATATAAATTCTAAGTATTTAACAAAAATATAGAGTAATACAAAGAAGAATAACAGTCAATACACAATGAGGTATGAAAGGAAGAAAACAACAGCAAATATAGGGCGAGCAAGACAAATGTATACAATAGCAGAAAAATGCATCTGTAGTCAAATATTATTTGCTCACTGTTTCTTCTCGTCAAGGAGATTTTGCGACCTGGGAGGAAAGGGATAAATGAAGTGTAATGTTTCTAAGGAGCGTCACCTAGAGAGAAAAAAAAATATTCTCTCAGGCTTTCACAGAAAGCAAACTGGTCAAGCAATAGCCATGACTCATCCCAATGGCTGATACTGATAACAGTTATACAAAGCACTGTACATAGTTCAAAAGTTAATCCTGAGGGGATTTGACCTTGAAAGATACAAAAGATGAATATTTTGTTATATAGGTCTTGCTTTAACTTGCCCTTGATCACTCAGAAGAAAAGCTTAATTATGGAGCATAAGACACAGAGCTAGATTAGTATGATGAACTGTAAGAGGCTTAAATCAGCAGCCTCCAACACTGCCAGTTCCACCAGTAACCCAGTGCAAATAAGGAACATTGGACTATGTATAGAAATACTTCCCCTCAGTTCAAAGAGCAGAAATTTTTTCTTTCTTTTTTTTCTTTCCTTACCAATATCGATCAAAAAATTTATCATGTCTATACCCCGTGCTCTGTATAACTATTATGAAGAAAACAATAGGCAATTTATCAGTTATTGCGAATGTACTGCTAGCATGTTTTTTTTTTAATTTTTATTTTGTTTTTCTTTTTATTTATTTATTTATTTATTTATGTCTTTTTGAAACAGGGTCTCAGTATGCAGCTGAGGCTGGCCTTGAACTCACTTTTGTATCCCAGGCTGGTCTCGAACTCGCACCGATCCTCCTGTCTCAGCCTCCCGAGTGCTGGGATTAAAGGCGTGCGCCACCACGCCTGGCTGCTAGCATGTTTTGAAACTATCATATTGTTAATTCTTATTAAAAGTAATCAAAAAATAAAAATAAATAAAATAAAATGGTGGAGATGCTAGGCTAGACTAATACTTTAAATTGTTTGTTTATTTATTTTTATGGCCGGCTTAGCCTGCCCTGAGGGCAGGGCTGGCGCAGCATGTGGTGCTGGGGATCGAACCGTGGTCCCTGCAGCCGCCCAAGCTTTCCTAAGCCGGTGCTTTAGACCACTGAGCCATCCTACTAGGCCCCTAATACTTTAAATTGTAACAGTTTTTTTTTTTTTAAACATATAGAACATAAAGACATGTATTGAAGGCAGTAGTTGGAAACAGATTTTCCAGAAATAATTAGTCAATATAAAATTCAAGTGTGCAATTTGTGTTCAATAAAGTCAAAATCATTATTAGAGATAAAATAAAATGAAGTATAATAATTCAATAATTTATGTAGACATAAAAAACTTCAAAATGAATAAAGCGAAACTAATAAAATCGGAAAAAGGAACATATCTATATAATGTGTGGGAGATTTCTGTGCCTCTCTCTTTGAACATATCCAGCAAAATTTGGTAAAGACCATGATAACAAAAGACCATGATAATTAATAAGTAATAAGTTGGAGCCAGCATAGTTTGTCCATATCTGTGGTCCCAGCTATCAAGAAGGCCAAGCAATAAGATCACAAGTTTGAGATCAGCATGAGCAACCTAGCAAGACCTTGTGAGAAGATAATTTTTTAAAGTTTGTGAAATACTTCAGTACTAAAGAATTCAAGGTCCCAGCTTCTTTCCCAGTAAGGGGATGGAGTAGTCATTATTTACCATTTGTCTCAGGGGCACAGAAACTGTAACATGTCCATATTGGACTTTTTTCCCCATTTTATTTTAATACTGGGGATTGAACCTAATTCCTTCACACTGAATTATACTTCCAGTTCTTTGTAGTTTTATTCTGAGTCATGAAATTGTCTAAGCTGGGCTTGAAGTTGTAATCGTGCAGCCACAGTCTCCAAAGTGATGGTATTACAGGAATGTGTCATCATATTCATTTTTCTCAGAGAAATATTCATCAATCAGAAACAAGTTGGAACAAGTAAAAACAATCCTTAATACATTCATGGGTTAAAGATGGAATGAAAATGGCATATAAGTGAATTAAGTAAAAGATGCATGTAAGTGCTCATACAGTTTTAATGGTTATAAAAAAAGAAGTGCTGAAACTTAATGAACTGACACTACATCTGAAGATACTACAGTAAATGAAACGAAGAAATTAAAAGCAGACATAATCGAAAAAATAGGCAGTCAAGAGAAATTATCTATGTTCATATTTAAATTTGATTAAGAAGATTGACCAAGTTCTGAAAAGGCATGTAGAGAAAAAGAGAAAAGCACCAAGAAGTGGATTTTTTAAATTATTTTTTATTTTTTATTTTTTATTTTTTATTTTTTCTAGTTGCAGAACCTTTGTTTGTTTATTCACTCATTTTTATGGCCGGCTCAGCCCGTCCCAGGGCAGGGCTGGCACAGCATGTGGTGCTGGGGATAAAACTGCAGTCCCTGAAGCTGCCCAAGCTTTCCCAAGCAGGCGCTTTAGACCACTGAGCCATCCCGCCGGGCCCCAAGAAGTGGATTTTAAAACTCAAAATGTTATGACTAAAATTACATTATAATTTCTAAACAGAAATTGGAAAAATCTGAAAATGTTTACGCAAATAAATTAAAATGTAAAGTGACTAAACTTACATAAAATATTACAACAAAATCAATGGACTATTACACCAAAATCTTAAGGAGAAGATTTATAGAAATCTATAAATCAAAACTCTCCTATCAAGTAATATATTAAACTGAAGTTGTTGCATATCCACTAGAATATACTTTCTAGGAATAGGTTATTTCAATATTCTACAAACACTTCAGAAACAGTACAGTATAAAAATAATATGTAAGACTGAAGATGTAAGGTGATAAAAGACTTTTTACCAAAATCTGAACAAAATTGTGCAAGAAGGAAAATTACTTGCCAGTATGACTCATACAGCCATAAGGAAAAGTCCTAATGAGATATTGGCAACTCGACCCAGATATGTAGAAAGCAATTCTTAAGCTCGATGCACTCTTTACTTACCCTGCTTTCTCTGTCTCAAATTTTTCATAGTGTCATGGCTTTAAACAGTATTTTTCATATAATTTTTTTTGAAATATTATCTGTGGCAATTCATTTGCTTGCCTCCAGACCTTATGCCCTCACTTTTGTATATATTGATTTTGATAGCTACTGTGCTGAACTTTATACTCAGGTCTGTGTTCTCACAAAACCACCCAGTGTTCAGCATAGTTGTCATTTCCAACTCATCCTTTATATTTCTCAGGCCTGAAACTTTAATTGAGCATTAGCTCTTGTTTTCACCAGACTCTCTCAGCAAATCTAAATGTCATTAGCCAGAAACAACAGGTATATAGAGCACCTGTACTTTTTGGCGTAAATCAGATTTTTTTTTAATTTCAGATGCACCAAGTTCATTTAAACTATATTTCTACGTCTTTAAACATATTAGTAGTAATATTGTCCTGCAGGTATAAGTAAAATGTCACAAAAAGATTATATTAAACCTATGCCTACATGATGGAATAAAACAAATGTTTTAAAACTGCTGACCCATCCTCTTTTTTTTTTTTTTTTGCTAAGGGATAAGCATGATTTTCAGCAAAAGAATAATGCCAGGAATGATAGATCTATATATTAAATTATTAATCAGTGTACTGTTACAGATTTGAGAAGTATTTGAACAATATGAACACTATTTAAAGAGTAAAATATTTGGAGCTACTGAATTTCATCTAAAATACCGACTTCTAGTATTTAATTCTGCTCTTGACATATGCAAAAAAAACTTTCAATAAATATTACCTTTCCTCTTGCTAATTTTCCCATGTCCTGAAAATACTTGAGAAAAGAATTGCCACTAACAGCTCTCAAGGATAATTTGCTGCTTCGCTCATTATTTATACTTGCTTTGTTCAGAAATGCTGATAGGACAACTATGAAATTAAAAGAAGGTAAAAGAAGAAATAAGTAGTGATGAAGTAGAGGCACTCAATTGTAGGTGATGAAAAATGAAAGAAAAGAGGCAGTAACTTCAATTGAGTAACAGGATTGAAAAAGGTACACTGACTTTCAGGGTAATAAATGTGTAATTATGTTTCCAGTGTAAGGAAAGATTCCATAGGCAGACACACATAATGTACTTAGAAACACAAGAAAGTCTTACAAGATTGTCTATATGAGCAAAAATAGAAAGATTGACATTAATTTTTATTTACCTTATAGAAGAAAAGTCAAACAAAATTTCATAATAAAATAATAGAATAAACATAGTTAACATATTGCATATTTTTATTATAAAGTAGTTACTCAAAGCATAAGATATGGCCATAACAATTTCTGCGACCAATATTAGCTGAAACTTTCCTTTTCAATGAGGTAAGATATACTAATAGCATAGTTGATTGCATTTTTTCTCTTTTCCCAGCTGACTTTTCCTTTTTCCCCATGCTAGTTTCTTTTTCCTTTTGAATAATTTCTTCCAATTTTGCAATATTTATTGTCCATTTTGGAACTCATTTACACTTTCAGTTTCTCACACCATGGAGAAAGTACCATGTTTACACATATGAATCTGATTTATTTCACTTATGAGTGTGGTGTCAAGTTGCATCCATTTTCCTATAAAAATCTCAGGGTTTAGAAGACTTGATTTTAAAAGTGGAAAAGAGAAAATTGAAATCAAAGAAAAAAACTTGAGGTAGAGTGAAACTGAGATAATTTGTCTATGACTGACCACATCCCAGAGGAGATAGAATTTTAAGCAGTGTAGTATTTATGCTGAAGAAAGTATGACATTAAGAAGGAAAATGGTGAAATAGACAAGTAGATAACTGAGTGGTAAGACTGGTAAATATTTGGCATAGAAAGGCTTTCACTGTGAAGATAAATTTCAAGTGAGCAGGAGTGTGACCAAACTCATCCCAGGAGAAGTCCTCATATTCCAAATACTTTGTAACTCCTTCAGTGAAATGATTTACAATACTAGCAGTTATCTGAAGTTCTCCCACATTTTTTCTGAAAAATAGTCATTTTATTCAAGACTATACACAATTGCATATATTAGCAATTAGAAGAGACACTTGTATTGTCTTTAGGTAGTATTTTCAAAATATATTCAACAATATCCTATTTAGACAAAAACAAAAAACAAGAACAAAAGTCAACTAAATCATTTTTCTGTGTTCCCTTGTCTTCTGTATGCTACTATGCCCTAATGCTAGTATTGTGAATTCAAGGTATTTATTTTTTCTCTAATGTATCCAGTGGGTAGAAGTTATTGTTTTAGCCATTTAACTTTTGTGCACTTTCCCATAATTGCACTCATGATTGGCTACATACTTTTCAAAGCCCAATGCAAAATTCTGGACTGCTTGTTCAAAAATTAAGAACCACAGCAATAGTTGAGAACTACCTCAGAATGCAACGTCCTAAGCAGGTATGGCACCTAGGAAGATGTATGTCCAAAAAACCAGTTACAAGTGTCACTTTCTGTTTTTCATTATGTTTATACTTAAATGCTCTTTAAAAATGCTCAAGAATTTGGCCTCTTCTTCATGAACTCACATTGCGTAAAATATTTTACTGGAGAAAACCAACAAGCAATAGATATTTAAGTATTTTTTGGGCTGGAGAGATAGCTTGGCGGCGGCATAAGCCTCTGTTTGGCAAACAAAAAGGCTTGGGTTTGATCCCCGCTACTTCATGTTGTGCCAGGACAGAACCCTGTGTTCACTGTGCCAGCCATGAAAAGGGAGTATGGTGACACATGCCTATAATCCCAGAACTGAGGAGGCTGAGACAAGAGGGCCACTGTGAGTCCGAACTGTGTAGTGTGACCCTTTATTAAAATAATAATATTTTCAAAGGTAGATTTTTAGAAATTTGATGTGTTAATGATAAGGTTTCTAAGATTACATTTTTCACATTTTGAATTTGATGCTTTCTTTACTCAGAAGAAAGAGATAATTTGTATCTCAAATCCTGACTTTCCTAGATTTGGTGTTATGTGATAAAACTATTATCTTTGTCTTAGACTTGCACAAGTAAACAATTCAGGCGAACTCCTGTGTTCAAGGTGACTTCATATTTGAGCTGAGTAGTATAATATGTGACTTAATCTCATAGTCATTTTAATTCAATAATTTTAAAGGACTTTACATTTTAGGGGGAAGAAATCGTTTCACCCAGGAGGTAAACCCAACATCATAGCCCATTTATGTAAGAAAGTAGATGAGAGCAGATATATGCTACTTTCTTCGTAGATTACATTTTTTCCTTTCTATATTGACTGTATTTTGTTGTGATGTTTTGTGTCGGTGCCAAAAGGAATGACAAGAAACTTGATGAATTTAGTTTAGAGGACTCACCTAGATTTGTCTCTCTCCAAGTGAGCCTGGACCCACAGAAGAATCTTAATTTTATTGAATACTAAAGGGCAGCCTATGGAATTTGCATAACTGCTTTGGGGAATGCAGACTAGACACCACTATTTCTATCACCATTTATCTAACATCAGGTTAATATAAATGCTAATTGAAAACATTCCAAGCAAGGGATAAAACATCCAGTATTTTCCTAAATAAGGGAAGAGACAATGATGAAGGAGCCATTAAAACAAGCTATTTTCTGTCTCCTTGAATCCCAGGTTTCAGGTAACCCCAAGTAACCCATTATAGCTGTCTCTGGGCTTTGTTTATTATCTTTCACTATCTAAGATATTAATTCCTTACCTCTACATATCCCCTTCTTTATTTTTTTAATGGTATAAAGTGAATTTTTAAGCATTAGGGTGGGACTATAGACTTTTGATCCTTAGCTTTTTGTTGAATCTGTCTTTGTTGTCAAACTCAACAGGACATACAAAGAGTATAGGGATAGCATACACAAATCACTACATTTTTATCAAAATGTGAGATAACATGAAAAGGACTAAGGTTTTTAATGCCATTAGAGATATTTTGTAACAAGGCAATTTTGATTCCATAAAATGGAAGTTACACAAAATGAAGAAGCACTACAATCACATTTTAAAGAAGGTTGACATTGTAGATTAACAATTTGACTTTTTAACTTAACAACAGCTTGTTTTAAACCACTTATCTTATTTTAACTCTGAGTCTGTATGTCTTTGATAAGTCTATAATTGTTTTAAGTCTTTGTGCCATTGTTGCACAAAATGAACAGTTTGTACTCTTTTTTATTATTATTGTATTTATTTATATTTCTTCTTTCAGAACTTTTGTTTGTTTGTTTATTTTTATGGCTGGCTCAGCCCACCCCGAGGGCAAGGCTGGCGCAGCATGTGGTGCCAGGGATAGAACTGTGGTCCCTGCAGCTGCCCAAGCTTTCCCAAGCAGGCGCTTTAGACCACTGAGCCATCCTGCTGGGCCCGAACAGTTTGTACTCTTTCACTCAATGCGACTCTGGTGGTAGCAGTTTTAGATGTGAAGGCTATCATTAGTTTAAGCTTTTTTTTGTTTTGTTTTTTTAAACATCTGTAGCATGGAAAGGGAGTCTTACCATGAGTGATGTAGTTGTATCAGAAGTCAGATTTTGCTCTTTGTCCTGAGAATATAGATATTATCCGTAGAAAAATTAAAGCTAATAGAAGAATTTAAACATGTATATAAAAAACAGTTGTGACATGTAATGATATCATTAGAAGGGTTTTAATAACTAATTCTTACAGGCAAGAGGTGAAGGGGATAAACACATGCCTGAGTAATTTTATCTTAATTTTTTCCCCTTCTATCATCTGGGCAGATCCATAAGGGCTTTAATCTATAATGCTTTCATTGGAAGTATTAACTAACTCCCAGACTGCCATGAGGGATTTATGGGCGATGACTACACTGGCTTCTTTAGGCTGAAAGGGGTTATAATTGGGAATTGACAGAGATACTATCCAGAGGTTCTACATAAAGTCCCTCAATAGACACCAGGCATTTTTATCTTGGGTAAGTGGAATTGTTTAGGCCCTTTTATTTATAGTGTCTGACAGTTTATTATAAGTCCCGCTAGCTTTAGCTATAATTATCTCTAAACTTGATAAGTCATGAAAACCATAATGTCTTATGTTTTCTCTTTTTAGTTATCTTTGTAAGAGAACAGTAACATCAGCAAGGTAATTTTTTTTGTCTTTTTTTGAGACAGGGTCTCGCTATGCAGTTGAGGCTGGCCTTGAGCTCACTTTTGTAGCCCTGGCTGGTCTCGAACTCGCACCGATCCTCCTGCCTCAGCCTCCCGAGTGCTAGGATTACAGGCGTGCGCCACCACGCCCAGCAGCAAGCTAATTTTAATTTGTATGTTTTATTCTAATTTTTTGAGGTATGATAACTGGAAGGAAAGTCAGAGTTAGAGAAAAACAAAGAGACCTGTGCCAATGTCCACCAAAACACTAGGTTTTCCTTTGGTCATGATTATTTAGGGCTCCTCTGTGCATATGACAGAGACTGTCTGGTCAGAGGGAGCAGGCAGGCCCAGTGCCCCTTAGTCCTATTGGACCTTTTGGGAAGCTGAGTCTGAGCTCTGGGGCCTTTACCTCAGAATACAGTCTCACTTCTAGTGGCTGTTTTTGCAGTCAGGTCATAGCTTATGTGCCTCTTGAGAAAATCCCTGTTATTCTGGCCGGTCTTCCGACAGCCGTAGCAGGTGAACTTTATCGTCATGGAGCTCTTTTTGGAGCCAAGAGAATCAGACCTTTAGATATGAAACTGTAATAAGGCAGCTAATTTTTATCTCTTTTGTTTTTTCTCCCCGTTTTTTTTTTAGTTTTAATTATAGGAAATTTATTTCTTATTGTCCTATAAATATCAAGTGAGTTTTTTTTTTTTTTTACCAATTGGGGATTTTGTATCAGAATGTTTATACCTACTCATTTTTTAGGTTTTAATCGTCGAGCTGGTACCCAAATTACTTTTCTAGTATCTGTAATGACACAAGCAAAACTTCTTCCTTATCTCTGGATAACTCTTGGAACCCGTTAATCAGTATCATTCAGAAGGAAAACAGGCTGTTGCAGAGGAACGCTCACTTTCTTTGTCCAATGATGGTCTACAGCAGATCTATCTGGGAGCCGATTTAAAAAATTTAATGTGAATAAAAATTTTTATTATTAACCTAGGTATATTCATATATATTTTCATACTATTATCCCTTTTTTGTTTAATAAGCATTTAAAGCTTAATGTTTTAGTATGGCATTATTTTTATATCTAATGGCTGTACTTTTTTGTTGGATGGTTAAGACCGATTTAAAATAAGATCTGTATAAATATAAGGATAACTTTTGCTATCTGACAAGTTTAGTCAAATCTCAGGATTTATCTTGGAACTATGTATTAGACATAAAATGGAACTACCATATTTTAACATTTATTTTAGCATTTTAATCTCTATAGAATATTAACAAAACAATTATACAATTTTATATGAAAACTTAGAAATCAAATTATGTATAACATTGTAGCAGGCCATTTTTATGACATTTTGTGACATGTTTTAACTATTTTTTTTAACTATTTTTTTTTGTTTTGGCCTAACACTTTTGTAAAAGGCAGAAGCTTTTAATTTGAGAAACTTTTGTCTCAGTAAACACTCTATTTTATATTTTGAAAGACCTATATATCTTGAATCATAAATATACTTAATATACCATGAGAATAATAATAGTAAATTATCATAGTCATATGAAGACCTTTGTTTTTTAATCTTTTTGTATCAAAATCATCTTTAAAGAGAAAACCATATTGTAACATTTTGAAAAACTTTTATCTTTTAACCAATGACCTATGTATTGAAGGTGTCTCCTAAGAGACTGTTGAGATTGTTGGGAGCTCCTCATCAATGAATAAAAAGGTTGGGCCCAGCTCTCATTTATTAATTGTACTCCTCTCTAATAAAGGTTTTTACTCAAAGGAATTTTTATTAAATTACCTTAAACCTTATTATATACATAAATCAATTTTAATATCACTTACTATTTGGCAATTTAGGAAAAAGCATGTTTTTAAATCTATATCTCAAATTGTATTTAAAACAAATCATCAAAAAAAACAAAAAATAAAAGGAACAGCTGTTTATTGAAAGACACACAAACATAAACACATAAACATCTTTATAAAATTAAGAGCACACTCAATTTTTTGGCCAAATTTATAAGTAGACTAGTCAGATTTTATTTGTTAGTTATTAGAGATCTCTTATTTGAAAAATTTGGAAGGAATAAAATCCTTTTTTATAATTAATATGTATATTTTATAATTATTTTTTTGTCACCTCTTTAGATCTTAGATTTTTATTTGGTTGGTTTTTTGAAGAGGCCTCAGGCTGGACCTAGCCTCATTGTAGCTAACTTTTTAAGATCTGGCTTTATGGTGTAGTCTGACAATATACGCTGGTACCCAAAT
This sequence comes from Myocastor coypus, assembly GCA_004027025.1. Taxonomy (NCBI): domain Eukaryota; kingdom Metazoa; phylum Chordata; class Mammalia; order Rodentia; family Myocastoridae; genus Myocastor; species Myocastor coypus. The sequence continues at coordinate 14,305 of PVJA010046702.1, forward strand.
AGGTTGTTTAGTATTTTTTGAAAAAACACAAGCATACCTTTTACCCCAAGTTAGTAGTGGACCGAGTTCCTTTTATAGTCTATTATGGAAATCTCTCTTAAGGACCATCTTTAGCCCTTTTTTTTTTTTTACCAAATTTGTCTTTAGGTTGTTGTAAAAGTTTAGAAATTTAGTAGTATATACTGACAAGTGAAGTTGGCAGGATTGATTTTCCTTTTGCTTTAATAAAACTTCGATGGTATGGTGAGATTTTAGAAGAGGAAACCATATAGTTTTTCATTTTTAACTTATCTATAGGATGATAGTCAATAGCACCAGAGAAATCAGTCCAAAATCCAGATGGAGCCAATTGAGATTACCAAGTAAAGTCTGAAAATCATCAATGGTTAATTTGAACAGTTTGTGGCACAAAATATCTTTGTTGCATAAATTGAGCCAAATTTGTAAAAGCTATCGTAGCTTGAACCCCTTTGGAGGCCACCACTAGGCCTTTTATTAGTTAAATGGGATGTCAAAATCAAGCAACTGCTTAAACCTTTAAATGTTATTTTACATTTGTTTAAAATTTATCAAAGCCTTATTTTATTTTTACTTTTGAGACAGGGTCTCCATATGTAGTTCAGCCTGGCCTTGAGCTCACTTCTGCAGCCTGAGAGGCTGATCTCAAACTCACACTGATCCTCCTGCCTCAGCCTC
>PVJA010046703.1:0-14992 GCA_004027025.1 Myocastor coypus
CCCCTCCCCCTCCCTTCCTTCCTTTTTCCTACCTGCCACTTTCTTCTCTCTCTCTCCCTCTTTTCCATCTCTCCCTCTCTTTCCTTCCTTTTCCTTTTCCTTGCTCCCCTCCCATCTCCCATTTTGTCTGTTTCTCTCCTCCTTTCTTCCTGCTTTGGGTCTTTCTCCTTTACTTCTTTCTTTTTCTCCTTTCTTTCTTAGAGACAACCAGGCAGCAAGCTGTGGTGTGGCTGTAATTATAGGTGCCAAGCCTAAGCCAGCTTCTCTTCGCAAACCTTTTGCCAAGTCAGCAACTCATCTCCTCCTCTCTGCTGTGTGCAGAACACACCTGAGAGGCTTTGAGTCATGTTGTTTGTATGCCATCAAAATAGGGCATCTGATAACATTGGCTCTCTTTCTCTGGCTCAAGTCATGAATGGAGTTCTTCTCTCTTTCCTTAGTCACCAGCTTTTGAAAATTTATGATCTGTCAGAATACAAAGAAATGGATTTTGAACCCTAAACAGCCTCTACTTGAGGTGAGGAAGCCACTGGGAATAAAGTATAGAGTACAGAGAAGATAATAATGACTTTTCTGTGAGGAGGATGGAAGAAGAGAAAGGATGAATGACTGAGAGTGAAGGAAGTTCCCAAAGAAAGGCCAAAAAATCTAAATAGTTGCTTGTGGACGAATACCAAGGATAGAAACAGCAGGCTGATACTCACTCTCCACATAGCAGGGACCCAACAGCTATTCACGTGAGGATTTCAGTACTGTTTATAAGGTAGTGTTTGCATCTTTAGAATTGATCATCAATTTTTTTTTGTCTTTTTGGGACAGGGTCTCGCTATGCAGTTGAGGCTGACCTTGAGCTTACTTTTGTAGCCCAGGCTGGTCTCGAACTCACACCAATCCTCCTGCCTCAGCCTCCCCAGTGCTGGGATTACAGGCGTGCACCACCACGCCCGGCCTTGATCATCAATTTTTAAAAACTCTTCCTTGATAGTAGCTATGTTAATTTGAAGGCTAGATGATTATTTATTTAAATCATTTGAGTGAATCTTAGCTAAGTCCCTATCTGCATGCAATTCTACATAGACTGAGTTTTAGAATCTTTGGTTGTACACATTTATAGCTTGAACCTATATTGAAATTTTTGCAAATGAGCTAGGTTGAGAACACTCATCTTTAAACTACCTAATTTGATTTTTCCACCAGGCAGACCATCCATCTGGCCCTGGTTATGCCAGGTTAGTGTAGTCAATAAGAACTGAAGCAAACTGTATTGTAAGTTCTGATATTGATTGGCCACCAGAGGCAAATGTTAATGATACAGGGTCAAAAACCACATACGACTTCCGATCCAATACAGAACCAAGGACTGGAGGTTTTGGAAATGGAAATTGCATCAAATTTGCAGTCAGAACATCTTGAGTTTAAGTCTTGGCTCTTTCATGTGGACTTAAGGCAAATCACTTGATTCCTCTATGATTCAGTTTCCTGTGCCTTTGACTAAACGCTCTCTTTTTCTCAGATTTGGCTTCCTGTGAAAAACTGAAAAGTAAAGTTGTGAGGATTAAATGAGATGTATGGGGAAGTATATTATATTTTACAGTGTTATGGAAAGGGGAAGTGCTATGGATTTTTGGTTGTAGACTTACTAAAAGATAATATGTTGGCATTATACTTAAATGGGCTACAGGGTTAGTCTTTCAGCACAGAAGAGTCATGCACAGGATATGCACAGCCAGTGAGCTGTCCACTTATTCAGTGTCAATTTAAATGCTTATTGGTTATACACTATGTGGCAGGAGTGTTTTACATGTTGGATATCCAATAGCGGCCAAAATATAAAAATTCCTGTCAGTTACAGATAATAAACCAGTAACAACAAGAACTGCAAAAATTTATTTGAGTAGAATTTAGGATAACAGGGCCCAGCGGGATGGCTCAGTGGTCTAAAGCGCCTGCTTGGGGAAGCTTGGGCAGCTTCAGGGACCGAGGTTCAATCCCTGGCACCACATGCTGCGCCAGCCCTGCCCTCGGGGTGGGCTGAGCCGGCCATAAAAATGAGTGAATAAACAAACAAGGGTTCTGAAATAAAAAATAAAAATTTTAAAAAATATATTAAATTAAAAAAATTCTAAAAAAAGAATTGAGAACACTCTTTGAAGGTAATATTTAGTGATATTTTTAGTGTACAAGATAGTAAAACAAACACCAAACTGAGAAAACCCCAAAGTATCAAGAGGAATTATCCTTCTTCCCTTTTCTCCCAACATCTTGCTCAGAGGAACTTCAGCTGGTAGAGAACTGAGGATCAAGGCTGGACAGCGGGGGAGCCACGGGTCTTCGCCAGGGGGTTAGTGCATCTACTTTGACAGAAGGGGTCCTGGAGAAAAGAACATCAGGAAGGGAAATGATCCTTCGGTCGGTGGGGTTGGAGGGCGGTTAAGAAGTGCTCACGGGCAGGGAGCATCTGAGCAAAGGAACAGTGGAGCTGAGCGAGGCAGCCACCGGGCAAGTGTGGGGGGCGCACACCCACCGGAAGGAACCGAGTAGAAGCTCCCGCACGGGCCACTGCTGCAATGCTTGAGGGACAGCAAGGGAGCCAGAGAGGCAGTGGTAGAGTAAAAGAAGTGGGGGTGGAGGTGAGGCGGGCAAAGCCTAATAAAAGACAAAAATCAGCAGCAAACTGACCGGATGACAGGAGCAGTGAAAGAGCGTGTGCTGGGTGTAAGAAGGTGTTAAGATGTTAGGTATGGGGCTGGGGAAATAGCTCCGTGGCACAAGTGCGTGCCTGGCAAGTGCAAGGTCATGAGTTCGAACCCCAGTCACATACACACACACACACACACACACAAAGATGTTAGCTAGAAGAGTAATGCGGTCTGGAGGTCCTACAGGATAACGCAGGACATTGCCATTGAGACTAACCTGCAGGGGCCAGGCAGGGACAGAAGCAGGAACACCAGTGAGAGACTGTGGAAGTAATCCAGAGGGGAGAGACGGTGACTTAAACTGGGATGCGACTGAGTGGTGGTGAGCAGTGATTGCGGTGGAGACAGGACACAGCAAGGCTGACCAGAGAAATAGGCAAGGTGTGTTGATACGAGCCGCCAGGTCAGCGTCAGACAGTTCCCCGGCCCTCATCTGTGGAACTTCTCATGGGCGCTCACAAAGTGTGGGTGGCATAAATGAGGCAGTATGCCACAGCCCGCTCTGGGGCCCCTTGCGTACGCTTTTATTGCTCTTCTCTGTCCTCCCTTTGTTCAGCCCCAGCTCACTCTGCAGAGCCAGTACTTCCCTGGCCCCTGCACCCCTTGCTTTTCAAATGAACTTTTACCGTTTTTGCCTTCTCGTGTCCCATCCTTTATTCAAGGCAAAAAGAACCTGGAACACTTTTCTTTTTTTTTTTTTTTTTTTTTTTTCTGTCTTTTTGAGACAAGGTCTCACTATGCAGTTCAGGCTGGCCTTGAGCTCACTTTTGTAGCCCAGGCTGGTCTCGAACTCATACCAATCCTCCTGCCTCAGCCTCCTGAGTGCTGGGAAACCTGGAATACTTTTCAGTGGTGAAGCATTTCTAATGAAATGACCTTCTAAAGACAGGGCTGGAGAGATAGCTTGGCAGTCTAGGCACCTGCCTAGCAAGCTCAAAGACCCAGGCTCCATCCCTAGTACAGCATGCTGTGCCAGCCCTGGAACCTGGATGCACTCTGCCATCTAGCAAAATCAGACAAGGTAATTAAAGTCTGTAATTCCAGCACTGGGGAGGCTGAGACAGGAGGATCACTATGAGTCCAAGCTGTGTACCAACACCCTGTACCAAAGAAATAAATAATTAAAAAAGAAAAATCTTGCCGGGCATGGTGGTGCACGCCTGTAATCCCAGCACTCGGGAGGCTGAGGCAGGAGGATCGGTGTGAGTTCGAGACCAGCCTGGGCTACAAAAGTGAGCTCAAGGCCAGCCTCAACTGCATAAAGAGACCCTGTCTCAAAAAGACAAAAAAAAATAAATAAATAAATAAAAAAGAAAAAAGAAAAATCTGGTCTTGGATTTTTCAGGGTGATGATGGGCTTCGATTACTAAGAGCAACTGAGCCGGACAACAGAACTTAACAACAATTGAACTTGGATTCTTTTTTTTTTTTTTGTCTTTTGTCTTTTTGAGACAGGGTCTCACTATGCAGTTCAGGATGCCCTTGAGCTCACTTTTGTAGCCCAGGCTGGTCTCGAACTCACACCAATCCTCCTGCCTCAGCCTCTCGAGTGCTGGGATTACAGGCATGCGCCACCACGCCCGGCTTGGATTCTTATTTTATTTTATTTGTTTTATCTATTTTGGTCCTGGAGATGAAGTTCAGGGACTACACACCCTGTATAGTGTTTAGGTATGTTACCAGCCCCTTCTTAAATTTTATTCTGAGGTGAAGTCTCACTAAATTTCTTGGCCTAGCCTTGAATTTGAGATCCTTGTTGACTTTCCCAAGCAGCTGGGATCACAGGTTTGCTCTACGATGTATATGGGGCGGGGGGGGGGGGGGGTAATGGTGATTGAACCCAGAGCCTTGGCATTGAGTTATAGCCATAGCCTATGTTTTTTGTTTTTGAGACAAGCTGTTGCTGAGATGGCCAGGCTGGGCTTGAACTTGCAATCTTCCTGCCTCACATGCCACTACACTTGGCTGGGAAAGTTTTGAAGGTAAAGCAAACAGGATCTTCTGACAGTCCCTCCCCGCTTCCAGGCAGGTGCTGATGCCACTAAGCTATGTCCCCTACCCACCCTCCTTCCTACAATCCTTGCCCTACACATCTCTTTATCTAGGACAGTGGTTCTCAACCTTTCTAATGCCATGACCCCGCAATACAGTTCCTCATGTTGCGGCGATCCCAGACCAAAATATAATTTTGGTGGCTACTTCAAAACTGTAATTTTGGGGCTGGGGAGATAGCTCCGAGGCACAAGTGCCTGCGTGGCAAGTGCAAGGTCGTGAGTTTGAACCCCAGTCCCGCAAAAAAAAAAAAAAAAAAAAAAAAAAAAAAAAAAAAAAAAAAAAAAACAAAAAAAACTGTAATTTTGCTACAGTTACGATTCAGAATGTAAATACCTCATATGCATTAAGTATTCTCATTGCTACAAGTCAAACATAATTTAAGCATAGTGATTAATCACAAAAACAATATTTAATTATATGCTGAGAAATATTTATTACTAATTCTAATAAATAACATTTCACCATGGCATAGCACAGATTTAAATATGTATTTTCTGACGGCCTCAGGCGACCCCTGTGTTTTGGTCATTCAACCCCTGCCAGAGTCGCGATCCACAGGTTGACAACTGCTAATCTAGGACCTCTGTAATGTCCTTTATGATGATCCTGCTATTTGGAGAATGCAATGAAAACAACCAATCAGGTGAAGTCTCTCTCCATGCCCCCAGCCTGACTCTGGAACTGCGTGAGGAACAGCTGAATTCTTTAGAAGCCTACGCACAGGTCACCACTGACCAACTGGAGCTGCTTGGTGTGAGGATAGTTCCAAGATGAACAGACATACTTCCTGTCTAAAGACATCTTTTCTAGGCCGGGCGTGGTGGCTCATGCCTGTAATCCCAGCACTCGGGAGGCTGAGGCAGGAGGATTGGTGCGAGTTCGAGACCAGCCTGGGCTACAAAAGTAAGCTCAAGGCCAGCCTCAACTGCATAGTGAGACCCTGTCTCAAAAATACCAAAAAAAAAAAAAAAGACATCTTTTCCTTCTTTCCTTTTTTTTTTTTTTTTTTTTTGTGGGACTGGGGTTCAAACAACCTTGCATTTGCCAGGCAGGCACTTGTGCCACAGAGCTATCTCCCCAGCCCCTAAAGATATCTTCTGATAAAAGGGAAGAGAGAGTGCTGAGACCAGGTCTTATAACCACAAGTGTTGGAAGCAGGGATGATTTCTAAGTAAGTAACTGTAACTGTGTCTTTATACCTTATAACATAACACCTAAGGGCTTAATAGGAGCGGGTTGTCCCTTCTACCCATCTGAAAAATTTGAGTTTAACAACGAGAACAACTGGCCTGCATGGTGGTAAATATAACCCACTAGTTTCACACTTATGCAACCTTTCCCTGTCTCACTAGGAAGATGAGGAGGAGGAGGCACTTGCTAGACTAGTATTGCTGCCTGCAGTACAGGCAGGTAGGATGATGAAACAGACCTGATGTCTCTTCCAAAGGTGGAAAAGCTCAAGTACAAGTGGAAAAAAAAAAAAAAAAGAACAGTAGCTGAGGGCAAATGAATGAATAAGTGGGTTATAAATCAAGGAACAGCCAATATTGCATGACCACCTCTGTAGACTTATAGCAAGAGACAAGATTAATTCTCGGCTCAACCTCACAGCAAACATGGGGAACGGTGAAGCTCTCTCTCTCTCTCTCTCTCTCTCTCTCTCTCTCTCTCTCTCTCTCTCTCTCTCTCTCTCTGTCTGCAAAGAGCACTTCCCTTTTAGAACCTGACAGGAGTAAACAGAGCCTGAAAACCTAGTGGCCTCACACGGAGAGGCCTCTTTGTTCAGTGTGATGATGGGCTTCCATTACTGAGAACAACTGAACTGGATCCTAATGCTGCACCAACATCATTTGAGTTGTGTCTCCTTTCACTAGAAAGGGTTCATGTTCAAGGACCAGAGGCATCCTGTCACACAACTAAAATCCTTCAGGAGACAATGCCAAGGATGGCGCAGGGGCTGGGAGCTCAATCCCCTGGGGCACCCTGAGGCAGCAATTGAATCTAGGAGTGGATTACAGGCACGTACCTGTAATCCCAGCTCTTGGGAGGCTGTAAACAGGCACATCACTATGAGTCTGATCTAGTAGTGAGGCCCTGAACACTGTGTAGACCCTTCCCTGAAAAAAAAAAAAAAAAATGCCAATGATATTCTTAAGTTTTTCAATGGTTCCTCTTTCACTTCAGATAAATTCTAGCAATAAAATAAGCACGGTACTATGTGGTAGGAACCGTCCTAAGATTGCTTTGTATAATAATTTATTTAAGGCCAGGCATGGTGGTGCATGCCTGTAATCTCAGCACTTGGGAGGCTGAGGCAGGAGGATCAACCTGGGCTACAAAAGTGAGCTCAAGGCCAGCCTGAACTGCACTGGGAAGCATGTTCTATATGTTCTGTTACCATAAGTTAGCAGAGGGAAACACTGAGGCACTGACACGCTGTTTTTGTTCCTGAGACCTCAGTGAATGCAGGTGGCACACACCTTCCTTGGGGAGTGTGGTCACAGGGGCTGGGAGATAGCTCAGCAGAATAAGTGCTTGCCTGGCAAACGCAAGGACCTGAGTTCAATCCCTGGTCCTGCCAAAAAAAAAAAAACCAAGTGGCATCTTATCAAAGTGAACAATGCATGGTGTTAGGTACAACTGGTTGCTGAGTCCCTTGACCACCACTACCATCTCATGTCTATCTCAGCACCCTCCATCTGTGTGAAACAGAAATGATCTCTCCTCTCTCTCTCTCTCTCTCTCTCTCTCTCTCTCTCTCTCTCTCTCTCTCGTTACAGCCCGTGCAAGGCCTGGATCCCTGCCCACGAGCAGGTCTCTATGCCAATAGGAATGCACTTAGGCAAAGGATGACAGGTGTGCGGTGCGCTCCAGGTGAGGTGTGTCACACCAACAGCAGGAATAGACCAAGTAGCCAAAGACCCTCTAGGATCTCAAGCGGTGGGTACCTATGGATAGAAAGGACTGAGGCTGAGGTCCGCGCTCTGGCACGTTGGCCTCAAAAGTCCCCACGTGGAATGGCTATGACACACTTCCCTGTAGAATGCAGTCAAAGCCCTTCCTGTGTCCTGCAGTGCCCTACTGGACTTAGCTGCTGCAGTCTGTCCAACTGCATCTTGCCCCGGGCTCATTGTTCTTCTTTCAGTTCCCCAAACTTTCCGTGCCCAGAACCTCTGCGCATGTCAGGCAGTCTTTTTCTTCCCCTTTTGCGTGGCTAACACTTTCTTATCTTTTAGCCACAGTTTCTCACCTTCTCATCGAGCCTTACTGGCTGCTCTTTCTAAAAAGGATTTGTGTCTTGTAATTCTCCCCCTCAGCTCCTCTCATGCTTTTGTGTCACTACACATCTCAGCTGGGAGGAAGTTCATTCATTTATTTGGTAGCTGCTTTTCTGTTGGTCTGTCCACGGAGATATAACCCTCCTGAGGTAAGATCATGGCCCATGTAGTTTAGCAGCGTCATATCCTTGGCACGGAGCACTCTGCCTTGTCCAAGGAAGTGCTCAGCAAAGATATGTAGCATAAAGGAATAAACAGCACTTCCATGAAAATGGATTTCACGGTTGTATTGCCCACACCAGTGTTCAAAGAAAAAGACATTGTCAAAAGTTACTGAATTGACAAGTAAGAGGCAGTGATACCGGAAGGTAAGAGGGCAGCAGGAAATGAGATGGTGATCACGGTGATCGAGCTTCCTTCCAGCCACCAAGTCCTTGAACGATGGAGGATATCCTAGGGACAGTGCAAGGGAAAAAGGAAGGAGGTAAAGGAGGAATTCCTCAGGAAACCCAAAAGAGGAAATGCAGAGAACTGGGCAAGTTGTATGATAAACAGGAAGTTTCTTAAAGTGGAGTTTTGAAACTAAGATTAAAGAGTTAGAAAAATCCATGCACTTCACAAAATTGTGTCCCAAAATGTCATCTCTCTCTGTACGCATGCATTTTTCTTAGCCATTGTTTGTATCACATTGAAAAAGGATCTCCTACCCTTCACAAGGTTAGGAGACACCAACCCATTGTGGCCATCTAGACCGACTTCCTTGACTTTCAAATGAAGAAATTAAGGGTGTCATGAAAGTGACAAGTGAGCTCAGGACCCAGACCTATCACTTCCTATTCTGATATCCTTCACCATGCTGCTGTGTCCTCCCGAACTTGCTATAAGATACTGTGTGAAAAAAGAAAAAAAAAAGAGAAAATTTTAATTTTTTGGAAAAAGGAAAGGGAAACCCAAACTGTCTTCCAAGGTAAATCCAATAAAATCATAAAGCCAGAGGGTCTGACAAACAGTTCTCCAATTTCAGGTGCAAATCCTCTCAACATACTCCACTGTGTTTTTGTTTTTCAAAATGTTTGAGGACGGGCTGGGGAGATAGCTCTGTGGCACAAGTGCCTGCCTGGCAAGTGCAAGGTTGTGTGTTTGAACCTGGGTCCCACCAAAAAAAAAAAAAAAAAATGTTTGAGGAATATGAAAGAAGATAATTATCCAGCCATTTAACTTAGAAACAGAATAGCTAGATTTTCTTTATTTGTAAACATAAGCATAGGTAGACAGACAGATAATCTTAAATTTTCCATGCAAAAAAACCAAAATTTTATTTTAGTATTTTTTTTTTTAAATGAAATTTTAGCAAATAGCATAGGGTCTGGGGACATAGCCTAGTGGTAGAGCACTTACCTAGAACATACAAAGCCCTAGGCTCCACCCCCAGCATTGAAAAGAAGAAAGAATGCATGAACTCACAACCCATTAAACCCATGTTTGTCTTGATGCAAAGCAAAAAATAAAATCAGTATGCCTCCTCTTAACTGCTAATGTCACACAAAGTGATGAATATGTGATTATCTTTCACAGTTTTACTGACAAATATATTCAATCCACAAGGCCCAGCCTTCAGGTAAGACAATTATTCAATTATTGTTTAGAAAGAACATAACATTTGTTTTTTTGTTTTCTTGTTTCAGAACTTTTGTTTGTTTATTTATTTATTTTAATGGCTGGCTCAGCCTGCCCTAAGGGCAGAGCTGGCACAGCATGTGGTGCTGGGGATCGAACCGCAGTCCCTGCAGCTGCTCAAGCTTTCCTAAGCAGGCACTTTAGACCACTGAGCCATCCTACTGGGCCCCAAGAGAATATAATATTTGTGAGGATGCCCAAGCTCAACTCTTCCATCTGTCACTGTTTCTGGACTTGGATGAGTCAGTTTCTCTGGTTTTTAAACTGACAGCCTGACTCAGTTTCCTGAGTGCTGGGATTGCAGGTGTGTACCACCATGCCTGGTCTTGAACAGTGTTTTTTCAAAACTTTTTATTTTATTTATTTATTTATTTATTTATTTATTTATTTATTTATTTGTCTTTTTGAGACAGGGTCTTGCTATGCAGTCCAGGCTGGCATTGAGCTCACTTTTGTAGCCCAGGCTGGTCTCGAACTCACACTGATCCTCCTGCCTCAGCCTCCCGAGTGCTGGGATTACAGGCATGCGCCATTAAAACTTTTTAAAATTTGTTTTTTAACTGAATTTTTTGTTTACTCTTCATCTGCTATATTTTATATTATCTGCATGTGTGAATACTGTATTTATGCCAATAACTAAAACCAAAGTTTCGCAAAACAATGTTGACACTCTTCAATGCATACTGATATTTTTATTATAGATTATATCTTTCCCCCTGCCCCCCCCCTCAAAAAATGTAGGTCGTGCTGAGTGTAATAGTGCATACCTGTGATCTCAGCACTCAGGAAGCTGAGGCAGGAGTATCATGAATTCAAGGCTGGCCTGGAGTACATAGCAAGTTCAAGGTCAGCCTGAACTACATAGTGAGACGCTATCTCAAAAAAAGGAAAGAAAAGAAAAAACTCATTCATAATGCAAAAAAGCTGACTTCATGACTTACACATGAGTCACAAGTTAGTTTAAAAACTACAAAGAACAAAACAAAGATCACTTGCAGTTTTCACAATCTACCAATAAATCTCGACAGCAAGTACAAGTCAACAGTATAATGAATTTGTTAAATGTGTATTTCTACCTCTCCATGTTGACAGTGATAATTACAGGTAGAGAAAGGTAAAACAAGAACTTTGAGGGGCTGGGGAGATAGCTCCATGACACAAGTGCCTGCCTGGCAAGTACAAGGTCATGAGTCTGCTTAGGCAAGCTCAGGGACTGTGGTTTGATCCGTGGCACCGCATGCTGTGCCAGCTCCAACCCTAGGGCTGGCTGAGCTGGCCACAATCCTGGCATGATGGTGCACACCCATAATCCTGGGGAGACTGAAAACAGGAGGATCACTGTGAGTCTGAGCTGCATAGTGAGACACCGTACCAAATACACTTAAAAAAAAAAAAAAAAAGTACTTTGAGCATCAGTGAAAAGAAATTCTTCTGGCAAGTAATGTAACATTCACACTTACACACACATGGACATGGATACCTACAACTAAATTAACCTGGAAAGTTTTCACCAACACATTTTTTTTAAAAACCACCTCAAGATCTTTTTAAATCTTAAGAACATTCTGAGAATATTTAGAAGAAAGAAGCTGAGGGGCAAGGACAAAAGAGCAAAGAGGGAGAAACAGAAAGAAGAGGATGAGACAAAGGATCAAGTGGGTAGGGCTGATCTTGACCTTCTGACCTACACGGATGCAGCCTCAGTCCACGGGAGAAATGCCCCTCCACCTGAGAGCCACATCTGTATCCTCCATGGCTAGCGGATGCTAGCCCTCCTTATCAATCACAAAGCTGGTCGTTAGAGGTCGACTTAAAATTCTACAGTGATTTCTCAGCGTCTCCAGGGTAAATGCAAGCTCTGGTTGCCTCTTTTCCTGGTCCTCAGACACCATCCACAGGCACCAACGCACTATCGCCAGCTTTGTACAGACGCTTGAAGTCCTGCAAACATCCTTTCTCATGCCTTTGTGACCTGGTTTCAGCTTTTCCCCCCTCTTCCACCTCTTCTGGTCCTGCACATCTCCACACGTCTCATTATCCTCTCTGACATTTCCACCTAATCTGTGCTTCTCCTAAGTCATCCTCACCCCAATTGCAAGTGCCACTGCAGTGTACCCACACACCCAATCTGGCTGTTTGTCTCCCCACTAGCCAATGAGTCCCTTGAGAGTGAAGATTGTGTCCATCTCACCTAAGGTAAGCAGTATCCAACAGAAGGAATTTTGTAAGTAGCTGTTGGCTGAATGACTATTCAACGACTCTCCCATAGTCTACCTATCCCAACTGCTTCAGAGCTCTGAGCCACAGTTGTATCTCTTGACATTTAAGCATGCTAGGTAGATGATCCACTTTATTGGTCAGGGTTTTACTTAAAGGAACAGAATAGATATAATATAAGGAATGGATATTAACACAAAATATATAATCTATAAGGAATTATAAGATTGGCTTACAGGGCCCAGTGGGATGGCTCAGTGGTCTAAAGCGCCTGCTTGGGAAGGCTTGGGCGGCTTCAGGGACCGCGGTTCGATCCCCGGCACCACATGCTGTGCCAGCCCTGCCGTCAGGGCGCGGGCTGGGCCAGCCATAAAAATGAGTGAATAAGCAAATAAAGATTATGAAACAAGAAAAACATAAATAAATAAAATAAAAAAAGATTGGCTTACAATAGTCAGCCACAGGCCCCGGCAGGATGGCTCAGTGGTCTAAAACACCTGCATAGGAAAGCTTAGGTGGCTTCAGGGACCGCGGTTCGATCTCCGGCACCACATGCTGCGACAGCCCAGCCCTCAGGGCAGGCTGAGTCGGCCATAAAAATAAATAAATAAAAAAACAAAAGTTCTGAAACAAGAAAAAAAAAATAAAATAGAAAATAAAAAATTCTGGGGCCCGGCGGGATGGCTCAGTGGTCTGGAGCGCCTGCTTGGGAAAGCTTGGGCGGCTTCAGGGACTGCGGTTCGATCCCCAGCACCACATGCTGCGCCAGCCCTTCCATCGGGGCGGGCTGAGCCAGCCATAAAAATGAGAGAATAAACAAAATAAAGGTTCTGAAACAAGAAAAAAAAAAGTATACATAAAAAAAAGAAAAGAAAAAATTATTTTAAAAAAATAAAAAATTCTTTAAAAGAAAAGAAAAAAAAAGGGGGCCCAGCAGGATGGCTCAGTGGTCTAAAGCGCCTACTTAGGAAAGCTTAGGCAGCTGCAGGGACCGCTGTTCAATCCCCGGCACCACATGCTGCACCAGCCCTGCCCTCAGGGCAGGCTGAGCCAGCCATAAAAATGAATAAATAAACAAACAAAAGTGCTGAAATAAGAAAAAAAAAAAAAAAGTAAAGTGTGAGGGCCGGCTGATAGCTCAGACTAAAGCGTCTGCTTAGGCAGAGCACAGCGGCCAGGCTTCAATCCCAGGTCTGCCATGCCAGCCCCGCCCTCCTGGCACACTGAGACAGTGATTAAGACTGGATGTGGTGGCACCCACCTGTAATCCCAGCAATTGGGAGGCTGCAAACAGGAGGATCACTAGGAGCCCAAACTGTTTAGTGAGACCCTGTAGACCCTGTACCAAATAAAAATAAAAACAAAAATTCAAAAAAAGCAAAGTGTGAATAGTCACTAGCTTAGAACAGGATAATGTTTTAAAAGAATGGAAACAGCTCTCGACTTTAACGCCATCTTCTTAGAAACCTCTGTGCCATGAGAGCCAAGTGGAGGAAGAAGCGAGTGCGCAGACTGAAGCGTAAAAGAAGAAAGATGAGACAGAGGTCCAAGTAAAATAGTTCGTACACCCATGGAGGCCAAAGGAACAGAAATAAAGAATGCTGGAGGCTGACATGGCTGGAACAGGTTTTGGACTGCGTGCTGTCTAGGACGTCTCAATGGATTAGAACTGCATTGCCGTCTGATCGCCAAGACCACCTCAAAGAGAGATTTACCGGGTTCAAACTAAGCAGTCCCCTGGTTTTTTGCCCTGGGTCTCTGGCATTCTGGACTACTTCTGTTCTCGCTTTTGGCTGAGTGTAAAGCGTGTACAATAAATCATCTCTTCTGTGTTTTTAAAAAAAAAAAAAAAAGAATGGAAACATAAGTCTCTGAAAACTCTAATCAAGAGAATGTAATTCTCCTAAAATGGTCTGTCAAAAAATAAAAAGAAATGTGGATTTAATAAAGGAACAACCCAAGGAAACAGAAAGCTACAGTGCAGAGTTGCTAGATTTTAGAATATTGAGTATTTTGACTGAATCACCTTAAAATATGACTAATAGTAAAAATTTTATGTATGAAATATGAAAGTAAAACACCTTTAGAACTCCTAACTATGTAGCCACTTTGATAATTAAAAGAGTAAACATTTACTAAAAAATCAGTTACTGCTAGTAACATGGGATGGGGATAATTTATTTTTAAAATATAGTGAATAAAAGAAGAGAAAGTCAGTTAAATCATGAAATATGGTAACCAAAAAAAGAGGTCAATTAAACCTTGCAAAAGACCATAATAAGAGGAACAAAGATAATGCCGCCTTGAAGGAGGAAAAGAATGAAACCCTGCGTCCTAGAAAGGGAACCAAAGGGAGGCCAGTGAAAGCCCAAGCTACGAGAGGAGAAATGAAGTGCTGGCCATGGCCACGCAGATCTGGTGTTTTAACAGGTGCTAAAAAGACACAGATAGGAAATAAAGGATTTGCTTTCATCTACCTTTGATAAAAGGCAATATATGTGGGGGGGGGGGGCTGGAGAGAGAGCTTGGTGGTCTAAGCGCCTGCCTGGCAGCTGCCAGGACCAGGGTTCCATCTCTGATACTGTGGGCTGCATGGCCCAGAACCCTGGGAGCACTGTGAGGGCCGCAGAAACTGTGTGTGTGGTGGTACACGCCTGTAATCCCAGCGCTGGGGAGGCTAAAACAGGAGCATCATTATGAGTCGAGCTGTGCGGCAAAACTGTACCAAATGATTAAATAAAAGACTTTAAAAAAAAGCAATTCAGAGCCGGGCGTGGTGGCGCACGCCTGTAATCCCAGAGCTTAGGAGGCTGAGGCAGGAGGATCAGTGCGAGTTCGAGACCAGCCTGGGCTACAAAAGTGAGCTCATGGCCAGCCTGAACTGCATAGTGAGACCCTGTCTCAAAAAGACAAAAAAAAAAGCAATTCGGGTGCATATGCCTGCAACTCCAAAAAACTTTTCATGAGCTGGGGAGTAGTTCAACAGTGGAGTGTGTGTTTAGCATGAGTGAGACTCTGAGCTCAGTCACCAGCACTGGAAAAAAAAAAAAAAAAAAAAAAAAAAAA
>PVJA010046704.1:0-14913 GCA_004027025.1 Myocastor coypus
TCTCTCTCTCTCTCTCTCTCTCTCTCTCTCTCTCTCTGACCCCTCTTGAGGTCTGGCTGTGTCCCTGCCCAACCTTAGGTCCCAACCAACTCCAGGCCACCAGCAACCAGGCTTCCCAGTGAGTTTTCAAGGAGCTCCTCTGGTCAGAGCTCTTTCACCGCAGGGAAACCCTGCCTGGCCCGAGGCGCCGGCAGACGGGAAGCAGACGACGCGAAACCAGCGACGGCAGGGGGCACCCCGAGGGCGACGTGTGCGCGGAGCCCTGCTAAGGCTCTCCTCGCACTTGGGGCTTCAGAGCAGCGCGACGCCGCCGCAGGTAGGGGACAAGCGCCCAGCGGCGCATCGCAAGCCGGAAGCGCGGAGCGCAGACCCGGCGACGCCCCTAGGCCCCGCGACCCCGCGACCCCGCGACCCCGCGACCCTGCCCGCGCGCTCCCGCCTCTACCCGACGCCGTCTGCCGCCTGCCTGCCGACGCCATGCAGATCAAGCACTGGAAATTGCGGCTGGCCTTCGCCACCTTCGTTCCCGTCTTGCTCTTCAGCTTCTCCTGGTTCTGCCTCTCGAGGATGGCGGAGATGAGTAAGTGGGCGCGGGAGGGCAACCCGGCAGCCGGCGGGGCCGCCCCTCGGCCTTCGGGGCGGGTCCGGCAGAGGGCGCCACGGTGCAGTAACGGCCGCCGAGGTGAGACTGGAACAGCCACCCCTTTTGTCCTGCACAGCGGGCGAGGGGACCGAGTATTAGCTGCTCCCCAAAGGAGCGGGATGGTAGAGAACCAGAGCTGGCGCCCGCGTTCTAGCTAATCGCCCACCGGAACGTCGTCTAGCAGACAAAAGTTAGGGCTGCCCGGGTAGATCTGAATTTGAGATGCACAGTGAAATTTTTCGTATAGAATGTCACATGGGACGTAGTTGTTCTAAAAACGTATTTTTTGTTTACCTGAAACTCTATCTAGGTGTCTTACTTTCACCCTAGTTGTCTTTTCTTATCTTTTTCTTGTATGGTTAGTGGAATTCAGGACCTTGTACTTGCCCGGCTTCTTCAAGTTTATTTTGTTTTTACTGTGACGTTTGGAGTTCCTTTACTGAATTTTTTTTTAGGCAGATGAACACTGGGAGTTGTTAATACAGGTTGCTTTAGGTCTCATTCTCATTCTCATTTTCCCACTGGGCACGTTTCTGACTTCGAAGTGAACCAGGTAATCTCTGCTGTGGTGTTGAGACTGGGGTTTGAAAGTGGCTTCAGCGTTCAGTCCTTCAGTCAGTATTGCATTATATACAAAAATGTCCAATTCCATCTCATTGGAATACTTACTGGTAACTACATTTTAAGACTTCTAGTCTTCCATTCTATACTCTTTCCCCTTCCTCATTTTTTTTCTACAGAAGACATTAAGACGTTTTTATTTACCTTAGAACAATGAGAATATTTGTAACAAAAATAAATGATTTTATTGTTAGCAGAAAGCAAGTCATTTTGGATGACAGTTTAGAACAGCGACCTTAGAGGATATTTAAATATAGTTAAAAGTTGTATAAGAACTGGCTGAGCTTTATATAAACATTTTGGTTTTTTTTTTCCTAGTTATGACCAAAAAGATGTTTACTTCTTCAAAGGATTCAGATTCCCATTGTTCATAGGTACAAATCCAACAATGATATATTTCTGAGAATGAAACACTCTTAAACAGCAAATAAATCAGACTTTTCATTTTCTATAAGTTTATCATATTAATAATTCATTAACTTTTTCAACAAATATTCAAACTCTTCTAAGACAAGTGCTTTTCTTTTTCCCTCCTTTTGACTCTTCTGCTCACTGCTTTATTCCCTAACATCTGGAAAACTGTGGAGCATCTAATAAGTGTATTAAATGTTTGTTGAAAAAAAAAACTAGTGATCAGGTGCATGAGTGAATGACGGAGCTTGCTAAGTGCCTATTCATGTTGTAGGTGCTAGGCTAATGCCACCACCCATTCCTGGACAGCATGGAACAGCATCCCATTCTTGGGCCAAGTGTGATGGCTGGGAGTAGCGGCGATCCACACACCTGGCACATGATTACTGGCTGATGTCAGGTGTAGGGAGGGACAAAAGGAAAAGGACTGAACTTACACTTTGATACTCAGTTGCTTTGAAACTCATCAAACTTGGTACTCAAATGCACTTGACTTCATCTTTGTCCTGGTCTTTGTCATTTGTTTGATACTCTGTTCAAGAAAGAACTTGTTAGTGCCAATTGCCTTATGACTCGCCACCCTTGCCAGCCAAAAGAATTTGTTTGGTACTCACTTTTTTGGTATTCTTTACTCTTCCTGGAACTAATTAATGAAGGTTACTGTCATAGCTTGGCATTTACAAGGGGAAATGCTACCGTGCAGGACACATCACTTATAACATTATTTTATAATAGTCACCCAAAGAGTCATATAGAAAAAGAGTATAGCAAATCTGTCCACACACTAAAGACCAAAGAATGCAGCTGAGGGCTTGGATCCGATGGCAACATCCTGCATGAGTCCATCTGAAGACCTAGAGCTCAGAACAGTGCCCCCTACTGGTCCAGCTGGAGACCAAGAGCCCACCACCATGCCTCATGTAGGCCTATTTCATGGATATGCACTAGGAAGGCTGAAAGGTCAGTGGTGGAAGCTAGAAAGTCTGTGCCAGTGGGATGATGCATCTCTGCCAGTAGGCTGAGGGATTTGCTCTGAAGCCAGGAAGCAATGCTCAAAGTAAGGACCAGAGCTCTCCAAAAGGCACCACAGGCATCCTCAGTGACATTGACAGTGAGGTTCTAAGTTGCTTCAATGATGAAGACCGCCAAGCTCCTATCAGGAAAGCAGGCATAACAGGGTTCTCAAGGAGACTGAGCAGTGCATTATCTTCTCTCTAGAGCCAGGAAGTGATGCTCAGAGTAAGGACCAGAGCTCCCCCAAAGTGAACAGTAGCCAATCCCAGTGACACAAGGGCCCTGAACTCTGTCAATGATGAGAATAAGCAAGTTCATCAGGAAAGCCAGTATGACAAGGTCCTCCAAGAGAACCAACAGCAGCCCCAGGAAAACCAACAGCTCTCAAACTTCTGCCTCCCCAGTTCTGTCTTTTATGCTACTGGCAATAACCCTCAGATGAGCCTCTCACACTCAGAACCATGCTGGTTCAGTTCAGCTGGCTGTTACAAGTTGACCACCAATTGTCAATCCACCACAGTTACTAAGGAACCATTGTATTTTGATATGATTGTCAGAGAAGGATTCTCTGTGGAAGTTATTGGGGTTTTTGTTGTTTTGTTTTGTTGATGTATTTGGTTCAGGGTCTCACTACGCAAACTCGGACTCTTTGTGATCTTCCTGTTTTCAGCTTCTCCAACCCTAGGATTATAAGTGTGCACCACTATGCCCAGACCCAATCTCAGGTCAGCACATCCCAAGGATGGGGCTGGAGTGGCATGAGAGACCAGGGGTCAAACCCTGGCCCCTATGCTTGCCAAAGCAGGCGTTTAGCCTGCTGAGTTATCTTGCCACTCTTCTCTGTGGAAGTTATATTTGAACAGACTTCTGAATGAAGTGAGGAAGCATTTCTGTGGAAAATTGGGGTAAATCTTCTGGACAAAGGGAAAAGTATGTGCAAAAGCCCTAAGTTAGTTTGGATTTTGCTTACTTGTGAGGCCACAGTAGGACTATGAGTTTTACTCTAAATTAAAAGCTATTGCAAGGTTTTTTTGTGAAGGAGTGATGTGACTATACATGTATATTTAAATGATTGTTTGATTTGGGTGGGGGGGGGAATCCCCAGCCTGCCATGCTGCCCCCATTCCTGGGGCACACTGAGATGGTGATTGAGACTGGGCATAATGGAACATGCCTGTAATCCTAGGGCTTGGGAGGCTGAACATGGGATCACTACAAGTCAGATCTACGTAGTGAGACCCTGGAGTCCCTGTAATAAATATGAAAACAAGCAAAGAAACAAAAAAGAGTCAAAGGAAGAAACAATGACTGTGTTAGCCTACCTCTCCTCAGTGGGGTGTTTACTGAATGAGAGAAAAGGGGTGGCTGTATTATTTTTTGTGTTGTACCAGGCCAAGGAGTTTAGGCTTTGCTCAGTATTTTTTCAGAGCACCTTCTATAGGCCCAAAGCAGTGTTCCTAGAGGATTAACCATGAATTGGAGGTGAGAGACCAATTAAGAGGCAATTATAGCCGGGCGTGGTGGCTCACACCTGTAATCCCAGCACTCGGGAGGCTGAGGCAGAAGGATCGGTGCGAGTTCGAGACCAGCCTGGGCTGCAAAAGTGAGCTCAAGGCCAGCCTGAACTGCATAGTGAGACTCTGTCTCAAAAAGACAAAAAAAAAAAAAAAAAAAAAAAAAAAAAAAAAAAAAAAAAAAAAAAAAAAAAAAAAAAGAGGCAATTATAATACTACAGCTATAGATAGTAAAGGTTGAACTGTCTATATTGATGAACATAAAGATAAAACAATTAAAGAGACCTAAAATAGTGCTTCTCAAAAATTAATATGCACGCCCATCAACTGGGAACCTTGCTGAAGTACACATTATGATTTGGTAGGTCTGGGCTGAGCCGCCTGAGACGCTGCATTTCTAGGGAGTGAGAGCCGATGTTGCAGAGATTTGCATGGTCCAGTATGGTATCCTCAGCTGTACTAGCAGCCTTAGGTGGCTGACCAAAACTCAAACCATTGCTGCAACTGGGAGACTGAATGCTTACTTCAAAGTGATTTGAAGTGGTTCAGATTTATCCTTAACAACTGAGGAAATACAAACTATTTCTCCAGCATGGGAAACTTTGCTGGTCAGACTGCCTTCCATTGTGAATGTTACAATCCAGCATCTGAATTGAGATGTGCTGCTAAGTATAAAAGACACACAGGACTTATTTAATACAAAAAAGCAGTGTAAAATGTTACACTGATTATTTTGATATTGAAATAACATTTGGGGCTTACTGGATTCAAAACGATAACATTTAAAGTGACCTTCAGTGACACCTTTTCACCTTTCAAAAATGTAGCTGCCTGGAAGAAATTACAAATGAGGCTTTTATTTTATATCTTCAGGGCAGCAGAGTTTGGGCCCTTGCTGTGAGAAGCCAGGCCACACAGTACTTAGGATCTCCCCTGGAACTTTTCTACGTGGGCAGACATGCTGACCCTTACACACGAGGCAGCATTCATTTTCACAATTTTATTAGCAAGATGCTCAGTTCACTCAAAGCATTTAATTGTTGCTTATTTCAAACCTCTGGAAAGTGACTTTATAACATGTTGTTCTTAGTAAATACCCAGCCAAAGGCACAACTTCAATATAAATATGTTAAATAAAATATCAATCCCTTGACTTATCACACAGGAATGTAAAAGGCACAGATCCAAGATTAGAGATGACGTCTTTTAACATTGCTGTGTGGCTGTTTCTGTAAATGCTGCTTCTTCCCCAGGAGAAAACCCTTACTTTTAGTGTTCTCCAAATTGGTCCTTCAGGGACTGGCCTAAAGATGTGCTGTCTCAGCCATGATATTCCAACTCCAAGTGTATGATCCATTTGGTGAAGAGAATATTGCGTGGAAAATCCTAATCATATAGTTGTTACTGGTTATACCACATCTGCCTCTGAAGTTGATAAGCATCCTCAAATATATCTACTATGTGAATATTCAAGATTCATCAACTTGCAGTTCTTATGATTAAAGCATGATTCAATTCTAGGAAATCACTAAAACCAACTCCTACTATAAGCCTATTCATTTCATTCATTCAGCATATGTTTGTGTAAGACCTACATGCTGGGCATATTGTAGATACTGAGGATTTAAGAGGAAAAACAAATAGGCTTGGTGGCACACATCTATAATCTCAGCTCTTCAAGTAGATCACTTGCTTAGCATGTCTCAGGGCCCAAGCAACAATCCCCAGCACTGCAAAAACAAACACAAAACAACCTCAAAATTCATGCTATTCTCAAGCTTACATTCCCAAGACCTCTAAAGAGAAACACAATTTAATAAAAAGTCAGGCAGCAATTAATGAAAAAAAAGGTAATTTGCATAGCAGGAGGATGTCCTTTTCTGAGGCAGTACTGTCGTTATAGAACTGAGTGTAGTTAGGGTGTTGTAATCACAGCAAATCTGAGAGTGAGCACTTTGTGTGGAGAACACCACAGGAGCCAGCACCTCAGATGAGGAAGGATCTGCTTGGTGAGGAGGACTGTGTGGCTGCAGCTGGAGGACAGGAAATGGGGCCAGCGCAGAACCCAAAAGCAGACTGTGCAGGGCTGGAGGTACCACACAA
Organism: Myocastor coypus; assembly: GCA_004027025.1. NCBI lineage: Eukaryota > Metazoa > Chordata > Mammalia > Rodentia > Myocastoridae > Myocastor > Myocastor coypus. The sequence goes on from PVJA010046704.1 coordinate 6,307, forward strand.
AATCTGTGGCTATTTTCCTAAGCATGCTGTGAGGTCTCAGGAGAGTCTAAGCTGAGGCGGGCCTTCCTCTAGCGTCTACACTTATGGGCACGTGTGTGCTCTTGCAGATTCAAAGCAGATGGAAGAACAGTAGTCAACATGGAACTCAAACAAGTCATTGTTTATTTGTATAGTTTCATATTGAACTTTAGTTTTGAACATACACTTTTACCTTCAAACAGTTTAGGGAAAGCGAACTTCTTTAAACTTCTACCATTTTGGCCCTTTTCTTTCTTTTTTTACCAGGGATCAAACTCAGGACCTTGTGCTTGCCAGGCAGGCACTTAGGCCGCTAATCGAAGTCCCTACCCTGCACCTTAGTTTTTAAAAAATCCATCTAAATTAATTGCCTCCCAAGCCATGTATTCATCTTTTGTTCCACCCACACTGTTGCCAATTTCTGTGCTTTCTCTGCTAACTGAAATTCATTTATCCATACTCTTATATCTCTAATGGTTTCTCTTGAGATAAGGTATGATTAAAAGATGTGAATATTTAAATTTAAATTTTTATGGTAAAAGACTTTGCCAGTAACCCTTAAAATGCTCCTCTTTTCTTTGGACACACTCGTCCCATCATTCTCGACACTTTCTGAAGCAGTTCTGGAGTTCCTCTTTCTGTCTTTAGATGTTCTGTGGCTTTCTTGTGTTTGGAATCAGTTTCAAACACTTACCAGTCATGGTCATTTTGACTTTGGGAAAGATCTAGAAGTTGCATGGTGCCAGATCCGATGAATGAGGAGGATGAGACCTGATGGTAATGTCTTTATGAGCCTGACTTTCTGTTGGGGGCGTTGGCAGCAGCGTTCACTACCTTTTTGGTCACACTTCCTAAAGATCTTATATTTTTATACAGATAACTGTATTGATGTATATATTTTGCAATTTTTTAATCACAGAAACTTGTGTCACACAAGTGCTACATGTATATTTATCTTTGTTTGTTTTTCTTTGCAGGTAGTCAATTAACTAATTGTAAAAACCATATTTTGGAGTTTAGAGAACATATAGTACAATTGCAGAATAGAAGCAAAACTAATCGTGAAGAGCTCATGAAGGCTTTCCATGAGATACAGGAAGAAGTTATGCAGAGAGAAGATCAGTCACGAAATTTGGGTCTGTGTTTTTGTTTTTGTGTAAGGCAGCTTATTTGTCTTGTGTTTTGTTTTTTGGAGATATAGATTAAGTGCTTTCTGAGTTTTAGGCATTTACCTCTCCATAACCATAACTCAGCTGGTACCATTCTCTCACCGTGGGCCATGGAAATCAAGTGAAATATATCACTGGTTCGCTCTCTTTATCTCTACTTGAACAGAGATCTTCTGCCTATGAACTGCACCTCACCATTTACCCTGTAAATATGGCCAGCACCTGGGCACCAGCACTGGGCGCCACCTCTGCCCGCTCTTCCCTCTTGCCTACCTCTGTGAACAAGCAAACTTCTGTGTCTGCATCCTGGCTAACTCACACTTCTGTTCATATTTTCCATCACTGCCTCCATGACACTAATCAGGCCACGTTCATGCTGCATTTCAACGTTGAACTTACCACATATTCTGGTCCTTCCTTCTCTCCAGTCTTGTACCCACCTATTTATATCCACTATGACCAAAGTAAAAGCTACACTATCGTGAATATAAACCTTTAGTGGCTTACCATCACTCCAGAATAAAACCTCTGCCTTGTGTTCCTCTCATGTAGTCCAATCCTTCATCCACCCTTAACCTTTGGCAGTCACAGATCAGTTTCTTGCTGTGCAGATGCAGTCTACAGTATGTCACCCTGTGAGCCTGGCTTCCTCACTTAGCGCAGATATATGCAAATTGCTGTACAAACAGTTATTTGTTCCTCTCATATTGTTGAATACTATTTCATTGAATGGATGTATAATGCTTACAGTTTTCTGATTTTTTTTTTTTTTTTTTTTGCCACTTAAAGAAAATTTGGCCGGGCGTAGTGGTGCACGCCTGTAATCCCAGCACTGGGGAGGCTGAGGCAGGAGGATTGTTGTGAGTTCAAGACTAGCCTGGGCTACAAAAGTGAGCTCAAGGCCAGCCTGAACTGCATAGCGAGACCCTGTCTCAAAAAGACAAAAAAAAAAAAAAAAAGAAGATTTGAATTGTTTCGGCTTGGGATAATTACAAATCAGTATTGCTATAAGCATTCATTACAGGGTTTTTTGTGTGTGAAGAAAAGATTTAGTTTCTTAAGCATTACCACTAGAAGTAGAACCGATTGTGTGGTATATGTTGAGTCTATGCTTAACTTCACAGAGTCTGCCAGACTATTCTCCAGAGTGGACATTATCATTCTACATCCTCTGCAGCAGTGTGTGACATTTCTGGTCACTCTGGCTATTATGGGCATTCCAGTGTCATGACACTTCAATTATAAATATTAATCCCCCAGGGACTAATGATGTTCAACATTTTCATGTGTTTATTTACCATCTAGATATCTTATTTGGAAAACATCTCTTTAAGTCTTTTCCACATTTTTTAACTGAGTGGTTTCTTTTTTGCTGAATTTTGAGAGAGCTACGTACCATCCTGAATATATACCAGACGGATGCATGATTCGGAAATATTTTCTTCCAGTCTATGGCTTGCGTTGGCTTTTATCATTTTCTTTTCTTCATTTTTTTTTCTCTCCCTGGTAGTGGGGATGGAACCACCCCCAAAGCCTTCATATGGAGCTGTATCCTTACTCCTTTTAAATTTTGAGAGAAGGTTTCACTAAGTTGCTCATGCAAAACTAGAACTTGTAATCTGCCTGCCTCAGCCTCCCAAGTGCTGGGTTTACAGATGTGCACTGCCCTATTTAGCTTTATTTTCTTGATGTTCTTCAGAGGACGAACACTTCTATTTTTCTTTTCCTTTTTTTTTTTTTTTTTTTTTTTTTCTTGCATTACCGAGGATTGAACTCAGGACCTTGTGGTTGCCAGGCAAGTGCTTATTATACTGAGCTATCTCCCTGGCCCTATTTCTATTTTTCTTGAAGTCTTCTTAACCAAGGATTTTAAAAAATTTATTGTTATGCTGTATTTAAGACTTCTCTCCTAGCCTAGGGTCACAAGGATTTTTCTTTTGTTTTTAAAAACTTCATAGTTTTAGATTTTACATTAATAATTTTAAAATTGTTGAGTGAATTTTTATAAGTGGTATGCAGCACTGATGAGGCTTCAGTTTTTCTCATTTGGATGCCTAGGGGTTCTGATTAGGCTGTTAACTGTGTCTTCTGCATTGACTGACTGCCCTCTTGCCTTTGTCAGAAATCAGTCATGCGTGCATATGTGGATAAATTTGTGTGTTCCATTGCTTATTTTTTGTGTAATACCTCACTTTTTTGATTACAAAGTTATAGATCCCTCTGAGTTTGCTTTTCTTTTGGAAAAAATTAGAGGGAAATTTATGAAGGATATAAACGGATTCCTTAAATATTAAAGGGCTACAAAGAAGTTATAAAGATGCAAACTTTAATGAAGTGATATTTATCAAAATTGAGAAGAAGTCATTTCTCTAGCATGTTTCACTTAGAACTAACAGCTCTGTTGGTCTGTGGTATAGCTCATAGTGTTGGACTTCAAATTGCTTCTAGACTAGAGAAGTAGCTCAGGGGCATAAGCACCTGCCTGGCAAGTGCAAGGTCCTGAGTTCTATCCCCCATACAAAAAGCAAAGGAACGCAAAACAACAACAACAGAAATCTTTAAAATTGCTTCTAAAATAAATATGAATCAATGATCTTTGAGTATGCATTACTATAGTAGAATTTTGATAGTTCACATTTAAGAATGTATTTCTCTTTCATACTAAATTAGCCTATTAGGGTTAATAAGTTAACCTTCACTTAAAAAACTTGTGTCAGAGAGAAAATGACTATGGCTGACTCTCAGAAGTCCTATTTGTTTTCTCTTTCAGAGGAGAAGAAAACAGATGCACCAAGTGAGGGAGAAATAGTATCAAATGTATTTGAGGACTTTAGGGTCTTTCTTCCTCATCTAAGGAAAGTCAAAAGAATTTATCCTAAAGTAATCATTGGCCAAGGGAAAACAGGTGGTAAGAACCCTTAGACTGGGGAAATTGAAAGGGATTTTGATCTTGGGGGAGTTTGCTTTTAAGTTTGCAGGTGTAACTCACTAATACTGTAGGCAGGTTGAGAAGACACCACCAGCCTACCTGGCATTGGGAATGCCATGTTTGTCAGCAGCCAAGATATTCTCTGGCTTGGCAGAAAAAAGTTGCATAAATATTTAGTGATTAGACTTAAAATTAAATTTTAATACAGATATTTTTATTTTTATTTATTTATTTTTATTATTATTATTATTATTTTTTTTTTTTTTGTCTTTTTGAGACGGTCTCACTATGCGGTTGAGGCTGGCCTTGAGCTCACTTTTGTAGCCCAGGCTGGTCTCAAACTCACACCAATCCTCCTGCCTCAGCCTCCCAAGTGCTGGGATTACAGGCATGAACCACCACGCCTGGCTATTACAGATATTTCAAAAATAAATCAATATAAATCAAATATACATTAAACATCTGTGGAATACTTGAAAAATCTGTTCTCTTTGGTATTAAAAAACCATTTGTCCTTGCTTGTTTTCCTGTTTCCACATCTTTCTTGGGGCCCAGCTCAGCAAATGTTTTACAGAGAGGCAGTGCTTAAGTTCATGAGGTGTACTGTGGGTCTAAGCTGAAAAACTGAGAGTAGGCCTCTCTGAAGATAACCTAGGAGAATATCCTTAGGATTTAGAAAGAAGCAAAGATTTTTCACAAGTTCATCCAAAAGGACAAACTGTAAAAGGAAAGATGATTACTCTGGGCTACATTGGAATTATAAATTTCTGTACATTATGGGACAGACTATAGAAAAGGGAGCCCGGTATGGGAATGATAATTTTATAACACCTAAAAAGCAAAAGCTCATATTTGGAATATCTAATGATCAATAAATCACTAAACAAGCCAGGTATGGTGGCACATGCCTAATCCCAATACTCTGCCAAAGCAGCAAGTATACAGTGAGTGCAAACCCAACCTAATGGCCCCAATCTTTCAAATTCAATGCTAATCAGCAAAACACTTAATTTTAATTGCTATTTTCAAAGTTCAGTCTCTTTCTTTAAACATCACTCAGATGGTTGGATACTATGGCCCTAAAATAACTATTTCAGCAATCTTTATGTTTCGTACCATTTTCTAGGAAGATGATTTTCTGAGTCCCTCACTTAGCCACTCTCATGGTCAGCGTGGGGCAACTGAGCATAGAGAGGCAGTGCTCTTCCTTCCGCTCACAGTGCCAGGCTCTGGGGCCACCATAATTGGATGGTGGGGGGATAATTCCTGTTGAAATCTTGCTCCAGTACTTCTTCAGGATAACATTGGGCTGGTTTTCCTTAGCGTTTCACCTTGTATTATGTAATAAAAGCCACTAAAGGGCATGGAGTCTTTGCATCTAACCACTTAGAAATTACTGTGTACATGTTTCTCACTGATGAAACATAGCAAAGCCTTTTCATTGTTTGGAGTTAGAGGGACTCGTTAAGAAAAAGGGTAGAGCATAGCCACTGTGTGACAGTTGATATCAAGTTACATGAAAGCTATAATAAGTGGCATGTGTTGGATGCAATTTTTATTGCACCAAAACCTTCCAATATAAGAGCATTGTGGACTAAAATATAATCTATGGGAAATGAGAACTCCTCTGAAAGGAAAATGAAAGATGTGGTAATGTAGTTAAGATTATTTTTGTAATACAGTTTCAAACACTTTCTATAGGCATAAGAGTAACCCAAACATACAAACAAGCACAGAATCCATTCTTTTGTTTTCACTTGTGTCTTGAAATGACACTTCATATTCCTGTGTCTGCAGTTTCTTTTGCACTAGGGATTCCCACTGTCAGCAGAGGAAACTACACTTACCTGAAGCAAACGCTGAACTCTATTGTCACCAGGATTATGCCTTGGGAAGAGAAGGATTCTGTAGTGATTGTTGCCATTGCAGATGTATGTATGCTAAATAAGAAGTTCTTATGCTCTCCCTTACATCCACATTTCCTACTCAGTGGGAATCACTGTATCATTTTAAGTGTTTATTCTAAAAATTTTCTAAATGGAATCCACACATGCCTGTTTTGGGTTGCAGAAAATATATCTAATACTTCCTGACATCACTGTGAAAGAATGACATGTGTAAATATACAAAGAAAACAATATGGCTTAATATGGGAGAGATGATTTTGCTAACTTTGAATTATGTCTAATATAGCATTTTTGTATTCTATAAGACACAGAAATTATATTTACAAACAAGGACCCTAAAATTGATGCTATAGTAATAACATGTGCTTAGCCCAATAAAATATTAATAAATGTTGTAGGGTGGGCTGGCACATGCCTATAATTCCAGCATTTGGGAAACTGCATAAGAGAATCACTGTAAGTTCAAGGCCAGCCTGGGCTACTTAGTAAGTTCTAGGTCTACTACTCATAGTATTTTTTAAAGTTGGTATAGGTATCCAGAAAACAAGGTATATCAAGCCACAGTAATTATATTAGTTGAGGAGCTCCTTATGTCTGAGAGGTTGTGGGAAATTTTTCTAGAAATCATTTACAACCTGTGTTATACCCCTGTAAAATAAGTACCAACATCCTGATGTTACAGATGAAGGAGCAAGAGCTTAAGGAAAGTTAAGTAATCTGTCCAGCACCTAAAGATTCAAATTTAAGTTTTTCTAGTGGCTCCAAAGATTTCTATTTTATCCTTAATGTCATTCTGGTAATCACTATAGACTAAAAATTTGAGTAAAATTGTATAGTACTATGTATATATTAGTGCCATATGACTTTTTGGAGTTAATTTGACAACATGTATCATATTTAAAATGTGTAAACCTTTTATCTCCAAACACCAAATTTGGAGAACTTATCCTTAGTAGATAATTATGCAAGTGTTTAAACGCAATAAAAACTGGACAGTAGGGACTGGGCAGATAGTTCAGTAGAATAAGTGCTTGTCTGGCAAGCGCAAGGACATGAGTTCAGTCCCTAGTTCCGAAAAAAAACCAAAATTGCACAGTATTGAGCAGTAGTTGAAAGGGCAGACTCTGAATCTGGGTTGCCAAGGTTCAATCTCAATTTCTACACTACCTGGCTTGTAAAGTTGGACAACTTATTTAAATCCTCTGTATCAATTTTCCTTGCCCTTTAAATGATGGTAATACCGTCTGTGTCACATCAGTCTTCAGGAAAGAGATTAACTAATACGCTTAGAGTTCTGGGACTTAAAATGATACAGCAATGCTTATCTCTGCATACTGAGAGTTAGAACAATCAGGGTCATTCTTTCTTTACCGCTTGAATTTCTTGTAATAAATACATATTTGAATGCAGAAAAAGAAATGCCCTCCAAACACAATTTTTCTGCATTCAAATCACATTTTTTAAATACATGTTTTTAAAAATTTCTTACAAAAAATGAAAACACTAGAAAATATGTACACACTAATATTTTGTGTATAGATTTCCATATAGCAAAAATGTTTTAGTAAGAAAACCATGAATTATGTTTCATTAATTTTTTATTTTTAGAGTAATGAAGACTATATAAAATCTGTTGTTGACATGGTTACAAAAAGGTAAGTGTTATGTGATAAATTATAAAGTTAGCCATTCTTTTTTATCTTTTTTCTGCCCAACAGTACTATTATTTGTTAATGTTCATGCTCTTTGTAATGAATGTAGCTGTTCAGAAAGAACCTGGTAGCTATTACTAAGCTGGGATAAGGTATAGCTCATGCTGGCTTCGATTTTGCAAGTTACCTACTTACATTATTGGTGCTAAAATACATACCCTTCAGGAACCTTACTGACACTAACAGAAAGTGCCAAATGGTGCTCAAAACACAATTGTGCTCCCTGCTGTGTGAGGTACAGTTGCTGTAAGCAGCCAGGGCGTGTACTGATGAACCCACACAAAGCAGCTTATAGCAAGGAAGATGCTATAGAATGGACCCAACCTTCCAAATTCTTATGCGCAAATGGGCAGTGCAACTCATGGGAAACAAATCACAGTGCAGAGACTGCCAGTATTAAATGATACAGGGAAGCCAGTATGAGAACAGACAAGAGAAACATTAATTTTGCCAATTGGAAAGAGGCTTCCTCATCTGGGCATAGCTGCCCAAGCCTGCACCCTCTGCATTCTTGGGTTTGGCGCAGGAGTGTCTCAAGATCAAGCTCACAATTCAGCAACTCAATGACCCTGTCTCAAAATTTAAAGGGCTGAGGATATAATCCAATCCTTAAAATTTGACGGACTGAGAGTATAATTCAATACCATATAGAAATGAAAGAAAAGAAAAACATTTTTTTTTCAAGAAGTAATGATTGAATTGAATCTAAATGTGTAAGGAGACCTTCAGAAAAACAAGAATACACTACTTTAAAGCATTGAAATCATTAAGCATTAATGCATTTTATTTCTTTTAGGAAATTTATCAAGAGTAGTTTAATGCTTGAACTGAATCATTCTACGACAACCACTTTGAGAGCTTGTCATATAACT
>PVJA010046705.1:0-15010 GCA_004027025.1 Myocastor coypus
CTCCTCTCCTCTCCTCTTCTCTCTCTCTCTCTCTCTCTCTCTCTCTCTCTCTCTCTCTCTCTCTCTGTCTGTCTTTCTTTATTTTTCAGGACTGGGTTCAAATTCATGACCTTGCACTTGTCAAGCAGGCACTTGTGCCACAGAGCTATCTCCCTGGCTCCTAAATTCAATTTATATGTCATAACCCATGAAATTGGCACTGTTGTTTTCTTCCTATTACTAGACAACAGTCAAAGCATGTTAGACAAAATAATTGATCAAGATCATATTTAGTGAAGGGCTGGCCAGATAGCTCAGTGGTCTAAAGTGCATGCTTAGTCAAACCACAGTGGCCTCTGGGGTCTGCTGGGGCAGCAATTAAGACTGGGTGTGGTGGCACACTTGTGATCCTAGCACTCAGGAGGCTGAAATAGGAGAATCATGAGACTGATCTGTGCAGTAAGACCTTGTAGACCCTATTCTAAATTAATTAAAAAACTCATATTTAGTGAGTAATGGACGTGAAGGACTATATTACTTTTCTATGTTCGATGACAAGATAGTCCAACAGAATTTCCTGTGTTGGTGCAAATGTTTTGGATCTGAGTAGTTCCATTTGATAGCCAGTCCTTGCACATGTAACTACTGAGCATGTGACTAGTACAAATGTGCAAGTATATTAAAGTTTTGCTCAATTTTAATTTATTTAAATTTAAACATCCTGCTCCAGAATCTAGAGAAGTGGAAAAAGCACAGAATTATAGGACTGAAGTTCTGCAAAAGTGTAGGAAAGATAATCTGAACCCTCATGTGAGACAGGGACTGCTAAGGAAACAAACAACAACAAAACAGAAAACATCGTTTCCCATGGTATAGGAGGGGGAACAGTCATGCCCCTGGGGTCGGTCAGGGAATGAGGGGGAGAGGAGAGCGTTGGGACCATAGTGGGCTGGGCAGCAAAAGAAGAGTGAGAGACGGAGCAGCGCACAGCTATTCCTGGAAGGGTTGTGGTGGTTTGGTATGTTCTTATGCACTGGTACACATAAGAACACGGTCAGAGAATGCATGGGCAGGAAGACAGCCACCCAGCTGGAGTTGAGGGAACTGGATAAGTAGTGAGGACAACGTGAAGAGGTTTTACTTGCACCCAGTTTTATTCTTTATTATGCTGTCAAGGCAACGCAAATGTGTTGCACGTTCTCGGACTTAAACACACAGAATGCAAAGGCCAGATGAGAAGACTTAACAGTGGCTGCCAGGTAATAGTAAGGATAACTGTGAAGTGCTGTGGCACTGGGCAGGTGTCAGCTTCATGGTAATGATAAAATATAGCTTTACTGCTCCTTAAAAATATCTTTCTTAGTGAATTTTGCCATGGAAAATATGGATTTCATACGAACAATGAAAGATTTTGCCTATTTCTTAAAAAATGAATTTAGTATATTATGTTTAATGAATATACAGGCTTAACTGAAATAAGACATTAATTCCCTTCAATATCAACCCATATTTATTTCTACAAAGTGTAGGAAAAAGATAGTGAATGGGAGGGCTGGCCAGATTGCTCAGTGGATCAAAGTGCCTGCTTAGACAGAAGCAGGGGCTGGGGTTCGATTCCCAGTGAGCCGTGCTGGGCCCACCCCCAGGGGTACACTGAGATGACTGAGCATGGTGTGTGCCTGTACTCCCAGCGTTTGAGAGGCTGCAGAAGGAGGATCTCTATGAGCTTGCCCCGTGTTGTGAGACCCTGTAGACCTTGCATCAAAAGTAAAAAAAACCCAATAGTGACTGGGGATAAATCTAGCAATATGACATCCCATAAAAGTTAGGGATCTTTTGGCTTTTCAGTCATTCTGCCCCAATACCTGAGTCTGCTGATCACTAATTACACAGTGGACAGGGTGTGTAAATGGACTGTGTCTAGCCTCTAGGCTTGTTGTGTAATGATAAAATGCCTTCAGAATATTTTATATTAAAAAATAGATGAACTCTTAAAAGAAAATGTTCCTTGTATGTTTTGTTCTCCTACAATAGCTGAAGAATATTGTTTTCCAGCTTCTCAAATCCAAATTTCTTTACTAGGGGCCAGGGAGATAGCTCCATGGCACAATTGCCTGCCTGGCAAGTGCAAGGCCATGAGTTCGAACCCCAGTCCTGCAAAAAAAAATTTTTTTTTTTAATTAAAAATAAAATAAAAGATCTAAATTTCTTTACTCATTTCTTTTGACACCAAGAACTTTGTCTTGTATGGCAAGGTAGCTTTAGTGGACTTCCGGACTTTTGAACTAGAGCTAGGGATCACATTGCTTCAATAGAAGGGTAGCAAAAAAAGGAAAGAAGAAAATGGAATATTCTTTTTAAATTTGTGAATATTCCAATCCAATTTTCAGCAGAAGGAAGCCTATGGTTATCACTTTGAGTTCCTATAAATATTTAATCTATCACGTACTCTGTTCTTCTAACTTTCAGTGGAATGAAAATATACAAGCAGATAGTCTACTTTGAGTATCAAATGCAGTGTGATACAAAAAGGGGAAAATGCAAGAAAAATATAAGAAATCAAATGTCTTTCTGGCTTCAGTTCTGTATTCACATGAGGAATCCAGGAGCAAATATGGATTTGATATCAAAGTGTCTATTAGATATTATAATTTTTTGTTAATATTAGATTTTATAGGGATCATTCTTCCAGTGTCTTTCACACAAAGTGCCTCTGTTCTTGACAATGAAATTGCTTATTAATAAAATACAATGCTCAGCCTATCAGGACATATTAGTAATCCTATGTAAATCTCTCGTGGTGGTTTTCTGCCAGCCTATAGCCTATAGGAAAAGAAAGAGATACGCACAATTATGTATGTGTTTTTAAATGACAGACTGCTCAGTAGCTCTGGTTTGAAGTGAGGGTGGTCCTACTTATTCCAAGGGAGAAATTTACCTGAATTCCAAGGTTTTTGCCTGTTGTGTTTCAACTCCTAGAAAGTTGTAGCCTTTTGCTTTCAGATCAAATGAAAGTTACCATGTCGAGATATTAATTTTAAATAACTTATTGCTATGAATGTGGATACATTTTTGTCCTTTAGTGTCCATTCCCAGACATGCCAGGATATTAGGCAGGAATGAACAGTATTTCAGGGACTAGGGAGTCTATAGTTATCTCTATTTTAGGCTCCTGTCAGAGGCCACTCAAAATGAGCTTGAGCGTGAGCAAAGAAACCTAATACCAGTGTTTCCTTGGATCCGTCTACATAACCTAATGTACTTAAACTCTCCTTGCAAATCCTGCTGCTTTTCTGACCATTTCTGAATCCTTGAACTCTGACAAAGAGGAGGAACCTGGAGAGGTTGTCATTTGATCTATGTTAGAAGGTGAAAGGAGTGGATTTCACTCTAATAGAACTTCTTTCTGCTAGGCAGTTGGTGGGAGATTAAAATGATCTAGGTGGATAAGACTGGGTAAGGGTCTGGGGCCATCATGGTTGTGGGAAAGGCTCGACTGTATGTCAAAAAACAGACAGGCCATTAGGAGTGGAAGGTTTGATCCCCCTCTCACTATTTGCCAGATATTGCTACTACACCACTACTTTCCTGTTTATTCATGGTTCCAATTTACTCCAAGTCTTGAAGGAGAATGAGTTCTTGCTGTGCTACTGTCCAGGCTGGATCATGGTTAGATGCTGACATTCTGAGTTCCAGCCATATTAATTGCTGGATAAAGGCAAAAATCTCCCACTCTTTGAAGCCCAAGACTGATATTTAGGCAACACTTCAAAAGCAGAGCACAACCGAAGAAGCACATTTCCTACGAGCTCTGAATTACCACGATTGGCTGAGCTTGCATTATATACTACATATGCCTTACATATTTGCTACCTGACAAAAGAGTTTGATTTAATATTAGAGAGCAAAAGAAAAGACCTATAAAAAAAGAGGATCTGTAACTTCATACTTTTACCATCCTAGATGATGTATTACTCTTTCCATCCTAGAAGTAGAAACACTCAAATCATCCTTTTCCCATAGTAGAAAACATCATGCTTAAGTTTTCTCTCTCCTTTCCTCTCCCTCCCTCTCCTCTCATCACCCCACTTTCTCTGTTTCAGTGAAATGTTATATAAAGCCATCAGTCTGAGTCCACTATGATTAATGACAAAAGCCTATATAAATAAGGCATTTCAGACCTTCTTAAATTATTATTATAACACTTGGAAGTCTTTTTTAAAAAATTAACATCAGTTACCCAGTATACATAAGGTTGTTATATCTAAGATTCTAGAATAGGTAAATGTGATCTGTTATCATTGCATGAAAAACTAAACAAAACTAAAAATAACCAGGAACAAAAAAAAGTTACCCAAGCAAGTAAAAATTTATGACCAACAGAGAACTTTATATTACTTTCTCTTTCACTGATGTCTATCTCTGGCTCCGTGTCACAGAGAGCTTTCTCATACAGAGTTTGCCAAATATACTTAGAGGGCCATGTTTGAGAAAGCTTAACAGTATTTCAGATCAAAGGAGGGCCCTGCTGCATGGTCTTAATAGATTGTCATTCATTTTCATTATGGCTCATTTGCACAAGATTTTCATGTAATATGAGCCATTGTTTTGATGGCAGTGATTTGACATGAAGACAGGGCCAAACTGTATCTCAGTGTCATAGTCAGTCAGGCTGGAGGGCATCTTGGTCCCAAAGACTTGCCAATCATAACAAGCAACGGCTACTCGGTTACGGATTGGTCCTATCCCACTCAACTCCCTTCCTTATTTTTAAGGTGAAAAACCTCTTGAACATGCATGGATGCCATAAGAACCAGACAATGGCTGCTTGTGGTAGATTAGATACAGTTTAATCAGACAAAGTTTCAGATCCCCTATTCAAGCCAGCAAGTGCTTAGTCAACTGCTTTTTTTTTTTTTTTTTTCTTATGCTGCTGATCATGCTTATTTTTATTTTAAAATAATTCGCGGTGGTGAAAAGTTATGCTTGAACTATTTTAAAACCTTTTCCTGAAGCTATCTTCATGTTTCTCAAGTGGTTTACTTTTATGCCTCTGGTTATGTTGCTTGCTTACACATGCTAGGCACTAGCACTCTCTCTCCTTATTTTTATTTTCTTATAAGTTAGATTAGAGAGAGAGAGAGAGAGAGAGTTATTGATGCTTAGATGGTATTTAATAATATAAATAGAAAAAGTATTGAGCCAAAACATGATTCTAAATCTGACTGAAGTTAGCTACAGAGAGTATTGTCTTGGAAATTCTGTTTTAGATATTTTAAATTTCTACATAATATGGAAAGAACATTTTTAAAATGATTTTTTTCTACCTGAGTTCAATTCCCAGTACTGAAAAAAACAAAGTTTTTTTTTTTTTTTTCAAAGTAGATAAGAATGAAAAATACCTTAGGGTATAATCTATATTTAGAGTCTGATTTTAACTTTTTAACTTAATATATTTTAAACCAGTGTCACTCTTCCTCGGTATGGCATTTATTGATTGGCAAGACGTTGTGTGCTTTAGATAGTATTTATTTAGTGTTTTAGATATTTCAGTGGACTGAAACTTCCAAATTTTTAAAAATAATTTCATCAGGTTTGCCTGCATGTTACTTAAATTTTGTGTTGGTTTTTGGCTTTTCTAAAATTTGTTATGGCAACATGTAGTAGAATGAAACAAAAGTGAAGTAGGAGGATTTTGTGGTCAGCAAGAAAATGTTTTCAGATAAAAGAAATCATGATTGCATGCTCATTTACATCCAGTTATAATTGGAGAAAATACAAATTATTTTAAAATTATTTTTCCTGCTCAGCTTCAGAGAATTACTTAACAAAATTATATAATTATCACATATTCAAGATAAGCTTGTATCTTAGGATTCCATCACAAATTAACTATGTAGAAGCTTTCACGTTTAGTGAAATATTTTGAAAAATATGTTTATTTAAAGATATTAACAAAGATAATCATAAAAATTTAAAATATGATAAATAATCATATTTCTGCATGTTTTTATCTTGGGCAACTTTAAACTAAGTAAAAAATTTAAAGCCATGTACAGAAAATGTTTGCATCAGTCCCACCCACCCTGAGACAAAATTTTTCTTACAATATTTGAGCCACTGACACCCTTTTCTGCTTCATTTTCAAGTAGTAATATCCATAAATATTCAGTACGCATGTCCTATGTACAAGGTTATTATTTTATATAACTAAAATGTTGGAAGCTTGAAATGTTTCTATAAGAATTCAGTTAGCAGAAGTCTAAAGTGAATTATAGATTAATTAGATTTCAGGGTATTTACAAAGTCTTATTTTCATAATGGCAGATATAATTTTAATGATTACTACATGGACACTTTTGAAGATACCTTAAATTTAAATTCAAATTTATACAGTAATAGTTCCATTGGAATTTATACTTAGAGCTTGAGGACAAATGCTCTCAGCTGAATGTGCTTTGCATTGAAAGGCCTTTAAAATATACGAACAACAGCGCCCTCTACATTTGGATGAGTTAAGATGAAAAAAATTGTACTGGTTGAGAAAAGTAGCTTTTCACAGTAGTTGCTGAGGAATTGGGGACAAGTGATCTGATTGTAGTACAGTACACAATTATAGGGCAATCTCTCACATACGTTTACTGTATTTTAAACTACTGGCTTAGAATGAAGAATCAAAACCTGAAAAGTCAATATTGCAAATTCTAGTGAACAAACTGACCATAATAATAAAAAAGAGAAAATGGAAGGCTCTTTAGAAAAAGTATATAAATATGTTTTAAAATAAACTTAATCACATTGTTCATCAGATTTTTAGAAATCAATCGTAAACAGTTAAGTCTTTCATAAGTAAGCAGGAATTTGAGATGTTTTTACACAGAAATGGATCAACGTTTTTCAAAAGCTACTTTCTAGTACATAAGGTATAATTATTACAGAACAAAATATATGTAATCTAACATTGAATGTGTGTTCAGATAAATTGTATTGGTATTTAAGTAAGTCTTTAAAAAATTATTTTTCACAGAAAATTAATAATTATTTTTGAAATTATAAAGACATAAATCATAATCGGAAACCCTACATGTAGACTCTCATATCTGTGATCAATTAATAAAACCATTCTTCAAACAGCCAGTACACTGCCTTTTAAGCTATCAAGAAAATATGCACATGCTTTATAAAGTAAAAGTATAACAGATTATTGTAGTATAAGACAGAAATTAAATATATATTTTCCCTCCTTTTTCTAACTATGAACCTTTTAATTTTGTGACATGTAAATTGTAATTTGTCTGAATAGTGAATTTAGTCTAAAAATATGTAGCTAATAGTAACATAATCACTGCAAGACGTTGGTATCTGAAGTTGTAGTTAGGTATTTCCAGCATGACTTTTTCATTTAAGAAAAGCTATAGTTATTTTAAAAAATAACATTTTGCTTAATGCATGCTTTTCAGTTCAATTTTAATGCTGTGTCACTGTTAGCTGTTGGAGGCCTGTTTAAATACTGTAGCCTAAAGTAAAACTTATTTAGTAAATTAATTGTAAACCAGCAGTAGTCAGAGAACATGATAAGATAGCTAAAAGCCCAGAGAGATTATGTTATTCTTCACCAGTTCAGCATACAGTTTCAGTGTCCAAATTATTGCATTTAAGTGAAAAACCATGATGTAAAAATTAGAAATTAGTCATTAAGTGCCATATTTTAAAGTCAGCAATTAAAAATCTAAAATGAATTAAGGATTTGTAGAGTGCTTTATATATTTTAAGTGATGGCAAGGATGAATAATAAAATAGCATGGGAGGAAGAAAATAACCCACTCTGAAATTATCCCTTTACTCTTTCCCCTGGCTGACAGTGCCAGAAAAATCCTAGAGCAGGTTCTAAATTTCTAAAGACAAAATGCCAGAGACTCTGGGGATCATCTTGTTCATTTTAAGAGCAAATTAAAACAGTGAAAGAATGGTGCAAATAATTGTTTCATATGTTCTTTGCTTGTGACTGCTGTAATCATCTGGCCTGATTTACAAATGTAGACTTGAAGGTTTCTCAGCTTCCTGCGGGGTAGAAGACTGTTACTTTGGCACTCGCCCTCTCGCCCTTGTAATCACCACTCAGAACTGTGCCCTGGTACTTCCAACCCCAGTCTCTTGATTGAACACCTCATTCTGTGCTAACAAGGTGTCCAAGGTATTTGAACAGGGGCTCCAGTCGGAAAATTGTTAATGGCTTTGCTCATTAAGAGTTGCTGTGCTGGTTTTGGTAATTTGGTAACTGTCTAAATTGCAAGTTAATTTTCTCCCCTTCAGCTTAAAGGATGTTAAATTTAAGACAGTAACAGTAATACTTCTGTTTCAAAATTGACAAAGAGAGATGAGGGCTCTCTGTGATTCTGTGTAATACTTTTTTTTTACTATTAATGAAATTATCTTGCATGTTTAGGCTTATTCTCCATTTATTTTAAAGATATGATTAAAGAAAAATAAAGTTCGTGATAAAAATTTTCACTAAGTGCACTTATGATGAAACAGCTAAGATTTCCTAGAAGTTTAGGAAATAAAAAAGCAACAGAGATAATTTCTTCAAAAACGTGAGAAACAACAGAATTGTGATGATTTAAAACACTTCTAGATTAAAATTAATTATATTTTTAATGTTGTGATTTTATAAATATGCAAGTATGTTTTAAAAATACATAAAGTCTATTTTAGTTATTAAAATTATAAGTAATATTAATTTTATTTATTATTAGAATGATTTTCCTGATAATTAGCTATGTAGTACATTTTTATTCAAAGATAATTTTAATAGTTGCAGGTCTGTTGAGTAGTTGTTGAAAAAGCTTCAGAAATTTTTTAAAGAGCTTAAAATCAACTTACAAATATACTTAAATTCTGAGGAACATTTTTCACAAATGACATTTACTTGACTGTATGGAAATGATCGTGACAATGTCAAATTATTTTTACATATGTAATCCTTTTCTTTATATTTCTATTTTTTAAAGATATATTTCCCACCAAGAATAAGAAAGCTAAAGGAAGTTTTTTTTTTTTTTTTTTTAAATCAATATACATTCTCTGGTTGAATTTAAAATGGGATTTATCATTTCAAATTTAAAGAGAATATTTTCTAAAAGAGTTTACTTGCATATTCTTTATTTCTTAATCATGAAATGTTTTCACTAAATTTTGCCACACCAAGGGTTTCTTTTAAATTATTTTGGTGATTCGGACCATTGTCATTTGATCACAGAGAGGACAAGATAGGGAATGAAATTCGGTGCAGAGTGGAAGTTTTGCCCTGTTCCAAGCAAAGGACTACTTTAAAGTGATTTATGCAGCAGTTTTATTCTGTGTCACTATTATGTCTCTGCTGCCTGAGTGTGACAACACAGTGCTTGCTAACATTTTGGTAATAATTTATTGAGATGAGTTTTTTTTTTTTTTAAATTTGCCTGGAGTTTAGCGTGCGATCCTTTTAGCTTTGCTAAAAGGCAGAAGTTCTCTACAGGCTTATTTATTTTTCACTTTGGATCTGTGCACTCACACAAAAACCTGCCTACATAAATCTACAACTTTTCTTTTTCAATTGGAAGTTGAATGCAGACCATGACTTATGCATATAAAAAATGCAGAAATAATGCCCCCCTACTGTGTAAGTATTTTTGTTTTTCATGAATCAAGCCCAAAGTTATTTAAATTAACTCTAGCCTTATCATGGTAATAGAATATCATTTTTGACATTTTACAATTCTGGTGTACGGAGATAATTTTACTGGCTATTTGAACAACTTTCTCATATGTGTTAAAATTCTGTAACACAAAGGAGAAAACTGATGCCTACAATTTCATGTTAACAGATTTTAATCAAGCAACATGAAAACAGAATTTTTGATGTTTGTGAACTATTATATTTCCCTTCAATATCTTTGACAATCAAAGAATTCATGAATTTTTTTTTTTCTATGTTTATAGTGAAAACTTTGTAACTGATTAATTGGTCAGGGAATCTCTGAAATTTTTTGAAGTTGAATGTTAGGAATTCCATATCTAAACTGCCCACATTTGTTTGAGAATAAAGGCTCCAAATTTTCTATGTTTGGCCATAAGCATCGGTAGGTTAAACATATAGCTTATGGTACCAGATCTGCATTTGGTTGTCAGTAGAAAAAATATTAGCTTTTAATCTTCAAATTCTATAAATCTGATTTGATTCATCTTTTTAGTTGTTTAGTGCTGGAGAGGACTTAGCTATGTCCAGGGATGCATTAGGGTTATTGTTGTGACTGCTAGCTATTTACAGTTATTTACATAGTTGGAGGTTGAGTCTTTTTCTTACAGGGTGAGGGTAAGTAAAAAAAAATCTGTTTGGAAAATAGCACTATCTTTCATATCTATAATTAGGATATCGTCAAGCTATAAACTGAAAACAGTTTAAATTCAATTTAAAAGCTTCGAATTCAAAATGAACTAATGGGAATTCCAAGGCTTTAAATTTTGTGTGTGTCTGTATGTTTTCTATTAGCTCTATGATTGTTTTGAAAAGACTACATACTGCTACCCAAAAACTTCTACAAATTTTTGCCAAAAGTGATGTACATGTATATAATCAAGCTAGGTAGTTAATTTCTATTTCCAATGCTCAGGGTTTTCCCAAAGTTGATTAAATTTTCTGCATGAACAAAGTTATTATGAAGTATAGTAAAAGATACTATTATTTAGATAGATTTTAAAAATATTTTTAGCAAGTTTTCTTCAGCAGTGCCTTTAATTTTAAATTATGATATTTTACCTATGAGCAGCTTACTGGGTTAGGTAAAAAAAAAGGAAATATATGTATTTTTTTCAGTGTATAATGTGTTCTTTTTCAGTATTTGCTGAAAAGTATGCTCATTGAAATCTCTTTAATTTATAAACTAATGTATTTAATGTTGTAAAAGACAGCATATATTTGAGATATTTATTTTTCTCAGCTTTTTTTACATGATTCCAAATAGCAAAACAATTACAGCTCCACTAGCTTAGGATTCAAGTCATGATTGTAGTGAAGAAATCTAATAAGATAGCTCACTGATCCTTAAAAGAGAAAAAAAAAAATAATATGATATAATAGTTTAAGAACGATCATGTCAGTGGCTAAAGTTTGATGAATTTCTATGGCTGTAAACGTAAAGTGAATCTGCCCTGCAGTTGAAGAAAGCTGGCTGTACACCAGTTAAACTTAATGGATTCCCATTAACTTTATCTCATCTCTCATAATTATTCAGATGGAAAAAGCAAAATCAGGGTTGGAAGGAGCTGGATAGATCAGTTTACAAAAGAAAGAAATGAAATGCAGAGGTAAACTTACGTACAATTTTTCTTTATATCTCTTGGATTTTGGAGTCATTAGGGATTATTAAGAGAATCAATCTAAGAACTCCATTTTAAAGACAGACAGGTGAAAATAGAGGTTGAGAAATTTGCCCAAGACTGAGCAACCAGCTCCAGTCCCAGTCTGTGTTCCTCGTTTCCCAGCCTGGTAGTCCTTCCAAGCTCCCTAAGCCCCTTAGTCACCCCAAGAGCAGTGTCTATTTAGTTTCAACAAATGGAAAAATTCCAGTTGTGCTGACTAGGACTCGCTGGGCTTCTGCAGATGACTTGGTCCTACTCAGCATGTGTTTATCGCTTGGTAAAACACATTTAGCTGATTATATACTAACTCATCATATGAAGATCACCAATAGGAACATAAAACCACTCTTGCTAAAATTACTAATATTTAAGAGTAGATTTATGTGTTGTTGTTTGTTTTGTTTTGTTTTGTTTTGTTTTTCAAATTGAATATATCACTCTCCTACTTGGAGGAGGCGTGACTGCAAAGAAACAGTTGTAGAAAAATATTTGTGCAATCCAGCCAACCAACAAAGTGAGATTATGTTCCACTGAGGTGCTGGTTAATTCTAGGAGAGCAGGGAAAGAGAACTATTATATCAAGATTATTTATTTAGAACAGGTAAATTTTGAAAAAGAATGAGAAGTAAGAGATGGTATACTAAAAGGCAATGTGGGGAAGAGCAGCATAATGGGTGTCCCACATTGCCTAGCTCAGAGGTATACTTTTCGTGCTTAAAGTGCAGAACGTGTTTCCACACCTATGTGAGATTCTGCTGTAGTTTTTCTTCCACATAAGATGTACTTGTTCTCTTTATTGAACAGAAAACTACCTGATCATCCTTCAAACTTAACTGGAGTGCGTTAGCTGGAGAACTTCGCTGAAGTTTTTCTCTTGCATCAAATAGAGTTAAATGGTCTCTAGCATCACAAGCTAACAAATGCACATTCAGAGAATAGGCACTCAGTATTCCACCACCTGAGAAAATTATTTTTAATATCTAGTATCTTTTATCTTAAATACAATATGCACTTGAGGTCCCACATACATATATGTGTATTACACGCTTTCTTATATAGTTTAGAATGATAGTATTGATAGTACAGTTACAATTCTATCTCTATTTATATTATAAATTTGTGACCATTTTATCCTTAAAAATATGCCTTTTTTATTTTGTTAATACTATAGACTCTGTGCTCAAGAGATGAGGTTACTTGGAAAGAAAACATGAAGTTGTGCAAGAGATAGTTTGGAGAGAAACCAATTGTTACAGTGACCTAGGTGAGATCCAGGAAGGCACAGACCCATGACAGTGCAGGTGAGCCCAAGAGGTGGGTAAGGCTTGGCCATGGAAGATGTGCCAGAGAATGGCCAAGTCAGGAGGAAACCCTACAGGAAGGTCTGAATGTGGCAGTTAGTATTGTTTGTGAAGATGGTTTAGAAGGAGACGGGCTGGACATGCTTTAGTGTTCACGTTTGAAAAAAATATTAATGAATGATCAGAGTCATGGAGGTTTTGATGCAAATGCTGAGGGGCTGGGCTAGGTGAGGTGCATTGGAGGAACAAGATGGCCAGGCTGAGAGGTGTAGCATGTGAGGAAGAAGAAAAGGGCAATGAACATGAGGGGAGGCAGGTCGCTCGCTGCCTCTGGTCCCAGCATCAAGTTTATTTTCTCATCTTACATAGAGTGCAGCTGAGATATATTACCTAAGATTTTACAAGAATTAAGTTTATTATATTGTGTAAAATGTACTTACTAACTATATAATATAAAATATAAATTAAAATAACAAAATATTAAAAGCAATAAAAATACTGAGAAGAGAGTAAGACATAACTATGTTATTTTTCAAGACAGATTGTTTGCAGAAGTTAAAATAATAAACTAAGAGAACTAAGTGTAAGAAACAGTTTATTTGGATTCATGACCTAAATTAAAACTAATAAAGTATTCAAGTAGAGAGAGAGAGAATGTCATAAGAATACTTGCATTATATTGAATAATATTCTTAGGTGTTTGAAATGGTTTATCATATAGATGTATAGCTTTTATGAGAAAGAATTTGTTGAACAAATAGATGAGATAAAGCTGAGAAATAAGGAATACTGTGTTTTGTTGTTCAAATTCTTCAGAGCTCTTGTTCTAGGGTATTAAAGAGAGTGATCTCTCAAAAATTTAGACTGAGAAATTGGGTGTCATGTTGGCTATCATTTTCTCAGAGTATCTGAGCCTTTTAAATTTTAAAGAGAATTATCATATTAACATTTGGTTGAATAGAGTTCTCTGCACATTTTCTCTCTCCCTCTCTCCTTTCCTTCTTTGTTCCTCTTTCCCTCCTTTCCTCTACTCTCTTTTCCATTGCCAAAGTATAAAGTAGCCTATCGCTCTTATGTCTGTGGATGTATTGTGAGACCTCTAGGGGATGTTTGAAGCCCCAAATACACAACCACACACACACACACACACACACACACACACACACACACATTTCTTATACATATATACTTACGATAAGATAAAATTTAGTTTAAAATAAGACATGGTAAGGGATTAATATCTACAAGAATAAAATAGAACTGTGATAAAAATTATATTAATGTGATCTTTTCAAAATAGATTCTTATACCCACCCTTCTTTGGTGATAGAATTATAACCTGATAAGATTAAGTAAGATGGATGACATAGCATCACGATGTAACATTAGGCTACGACTGGCCTTCTGGTGATACACAGAAAAGTGATTGTCTTCTTTCAATTAATTTTCTTTGCCAGATTGTGTGCATTAAGCAACTCTGGGGAGGTATTGGACCATGGAGCTGATAGTGAATTTATCCTTTGATGTCCATAGCTGAACGCGTGTGGTGGGAAGACGGGATGCTGTGGGAGATGTGTACGCTGGGCCTGAGCTAGAGGGGGGCACCTTTTGCTGGCCCTCTTACTCCGTCACGAACTGAATGACTTCACTCTGCCATATCTTTGTGCCTGATGTTTCTGTCTTTGAAGCTAAATTAAATAGGCCAGGGCTAGGGAGATAGCTCAGTGATCGAGAGCACCTGCTTTGGCAAGCTTAAGCAACTGCAGGGACCACAGTTAGATCCCCGGCACCACATGCTGCGCCAGCCCCATCCCCAGGGTAGGCTAAGCCAGCCGTAACATAAAGAAATAGAGTTTAGTAAAAAGTAAAGGAAAATTTATTTTTTAAATAAACAAATAAGCCAAATAGAACCTCACTTGCTTTAAATTGTGGTGTTAGGCATTTTGCCTCAGCAACAAGAAAGCTAACAAACGTGGAAAATTAGTACCAGTTGTGCCAGTAAACTGTGCTTGTCAATTGGTCTGGATTAAGAAATGCTTCAGAAGCGCTGGCCAGATAGCTCAGCAGATTAAAGCACCTGATTCAGGGACCAAGGGTTCTATCCCTGGTGCACTGTGCTGGCCCTGCAACTGGGGCGCGGTGAGACAGTGACTGAGACTGGGCATGGTGGTGCACACCTGTAATCCCAGTGCTTGGAAGGCTGAAAACAGGAGGATCACTATGAGCCCAATATGTGTGTAGTGAGACCCTGGAGACTCTGTATTATATACAGAAGAAGAAGAAGAAGAAGAAGAAGAAGAAGAAGAAGAAGAAGAAGAAGAAGAAGAAGA
>PVJA010046707.1:0-15020 GCA_004027025.1 Myocastor coypus
GGGCCGGGGAAAGGGAAGGCAGGCCAAGGATCCTGACCCAGCCGGCGTGCGTGCGGGCTCAGCTCCCAGCGGTGGGGTTTGGGCTGGGCTGGGACAGGAAGTTAGTCTCGGGAACGCAGAGGCAGGGCAGAGGGGCGCAGGGGCTTATCCGCAGCGGGTGCGCAGGCTCAGCTCCCAGCGGTGGGGTTTCTCGCCCACTTCTATGTGACTTGCTTTCCCATTGGATCCTGATATTAATCAATTTTACCTGAGCAATGGTGCTTGTAATCTCATTGGTTGGCCATAGTCGTTGTCTGACCTCATACCCACCTAAGTGAGTTCTCATGTCTTCTCTATAAAAGTCCCTGGAAAAGACAGCTTCTGGAGGACACCCACTTGGGACCCCCTCCTGTCCCTCTCTTGGACAGGAGCTTTCTTTCCCCTAATAAATATGTCCTGCTCATTAACTCCGTTCGTCCCTAAAATCCATTCGCTGGTTTTAGAGAACATAAACTCGTCCCAGGTACTTTTCAGGTTGGGGATCAGTTTTCCCTATATCATTTGGAGGTTCCCTATTGGAGGTCATCCACCCCAGATCAGTGTTTTCTTCCTGCATCAATCCTAGCTACTTGAGAGGCTGAGGCAGGAGGATCACAAGTTGAAGACCAGCCTAAGCAATTTAGTGAGGCTCTGACTCAAAAGAAAAATTTTTAAAGGTCTTGGAAATGTCATTTAACGGTAGAGCACTTGCCTAGTATATGGGAGGTGCTGGGTTTGAGCCCCAGTACTTGGGGGTAAAAATAGATGTTATATGTATATATAACATCATTCCTAAAAAGCAATAAGAAAGTGACAGAAAGACAACAGACTTACACAGGTACTTTGCCAAAGAGAAAATACAAGCAAGGTGTGGTGGCACATGCTTGTAATCCCAGCACTTGAAATGTCGAGGCAGGAGGCTGAGGCAATTTCCAAGTTGAAGACCAGGGTGAGCTACAAGGTGAGCTCAAGGCTAGCCTGAACTGGACAGTGAGACTCTGTCTCAGAGAGAGAGAGAGAGAGAGAGAGAGAGAGAGAGAGAGAGAGAGAGAGAGAGAAGAGAGTACAAATGGCCAACAAAGATTGGATAAGATGCTTAATGCTGTTATTAATGAAGCACAAAATGGTATCACAGTGAGATATCATCTTACAACCACCAGCTAGCCAAAAGTTGCTCAGTTTTGGCTTTTGAGACAAAGGCTCACTGTATAGCTCAGACTGGCCAGTAACTTTTCATCCTCCTGCCTTGTGGAGGACCACCTGAGCAACTCTCCTTGAAAGAAGAGCAACTGCCTCCATTTTGACTGAGCCTGACCCTATTCCCTTGTATTGAAATGCACAGAGCTGGCTAGGACTTCTCATTATCCTCTCAATTGACCTTAAGCAGTCTGTACTGGTCTAGCCAAGGTGCCGGTGGTAATTTTTGAAGATGGTACGCATATTTCCCTGACAACAGGACGAAGAACCAATGCTTCATGGTGTCAGCTGGGATCGAGCCTCAAGATAGAGGCTGTGACTCCTGGGGCTTGAAGTATTACACATCAGAGCTGAAGCCCCAGACCCCCAGAATATTAGATACTATCTCAATAGCATAATGCAAATTACCTCCTTTGCATATTTCTGAATATGGTGGAGGTGAATGAAGTCTACCTAGCCCAGCTTACATTGCTCACCTTCTTCCCACAATTCCCTTTTTCAAGCCGCACCCCCTTCTCCAATGTATAAAACTCGAGTGCAGCTCTCGAGTGCAGCTCTCAGTTGCTCTCTAAAGCCATCTTCATGGCTGCACTTAGGGCCCCTTGGCTCCCCAATATATATATATATATATATGTATATATAAACAGCGATAAAGACTTGGGTGCTGGGTGTGGTGGTGCATGCCTGTAATCCCAGCATTTGGGAGGCTGAGGAAGGAGGATCAGTATGCATTCAAGACCAGCCTGGGCTACAAAGTGAGCTCAAGGCCAGCCTGAACTGCATAGCGAGACCCTGTCTTTTTATTTATTTATTTATTTATTTTCTTGTTTCAGGACTTTTGTTTGTTTATTTATTTATTTTTATGCCCGGCTCAGCCTGCCCTGAGGGCAGGGCTGGCGCAGCATGTGGTGCTGGAGATCGGACTGTGGTCCCTACAGCCGCCCAGGCTTTCCTAAGCAGCCGCTTTAGAGCACTGAGCCATCCTGCCGGGCCCTGAGACCCTGTCTTGAAAAGACCCCCCCCCCAAAAAAAAAGGGTGGGGGGAGGCTGAAAAGTGGGTTACTCCAGGATCCATGCTTCTCAAGAGCGTTTTACTGAACTCCAAGGCCAGGTGGGATCAAGATGGACCAGAACTACAATTAACCAATAAGATTACAAATAGAAACACTTAGGTAATATTGAGCCAATGGGAAAAATCACAGGATAGGTGGGAGGTGGGACAAAACAGTGGTCAACCAATAAAATTGCCACAGGTAGAGTCGCTAGGGTAATATTCGTTAAATGGAGATCAAATGGGGAAACAAGGCCCGTAGTAGGGGCTAGTGGGCAGACAAGGACTTTCCTGGAAGGGGTGGGTGAAGGACGTCTGTTCCTCCACCCCCAGGTGACTGATGCCTGCTTAGAATGTCCATCACTGCTGTCCATCCCAGGAAGTACATGGCAGAAGAGCTCTTTTTCCTGAAGCACGGCCCTTAGTGAATGTGCTCCAGCCACAGCGGTCCTCTGCCTTGACCTCTTGAGAGCCAGTCCTGTCTAACTGCCTGTGATATTCCTACCTAACCTAGCTGTCTACAACTCTCCTCCCTCTGAAGAAGCAGCCTAACTGCCATGAGGGGCCAAGGGCTGAAGACCGATCTGGCTCCTTCCTGTTGAAGAGGCTCGTGGCGCTGATCAGCACGCAGCTACTCCATACGGGGCCTGTCCAGAGGGCCTCGAGGCACCAGGTGTTCTTGGGTAGACCACAGCTTTAAGTCTAGAGCAGGCAAGATCACAGAAGCAGCTAAGTATGCATGGGTCAATAATAAAATCAACAGGGTAATTATGAATGTAATTCACAAGGTTTTCCACCGGGAGGAACTAGTAATAGCTCTCCATAAAGAGGAGAAGGTCCAGGGAATTTCAGGATCTGACCTGTCATTCACTGGTCATGGAATATCTTGAACAGCTACTAAGACATGAGCAGGAATGTACATACAGCATTGAGATGTTGTACTTGTGCCCTCTTGGGCTGTTGTTAGAATGCCTGATGCCATCTGATTCTGGATGGCTTGCTTCATTAATTTTACTTCTTTATTCAGCCAATAGACCAGCTGTGGTGTCATGTAAGACCCACTGAGTGTAGCTGGTTAGGGCCTCAATGTGTTGCATGATATCCTCTAAACCTAGGGAAGGGATGGAGGCCAAATGACTGTACCAGTGAGACACACTTCTAGGCCATCGATGCTGTGGGCCAGGCAAGTCTGCTGTCTGTCAGTACTTCTGACACTTCTCACGCAGTACAATTTTAATGAGATATTTATTCAGTTTGTATGTGCTTCCTTTACTTTTCTTTTTTTTGATACCTGACAGTATGCATACATAGGATGGCACATCTATGCCTATATTTATTTATTCAACTGAGGGAGGCAAGAGAATGTTCAAAACTCTGCCGTGTACTCCACATAAAATTCAGGGACCTCGGCAGGCCCCATGACCTGATGGCCTCCTCCTTCAGCAATGACCTTTGTCCCTAGTACTTTGCCCTCAGGGACCTACAGGCTCCTGGCTCTTTCCCAGTGTACAGTTCTGACCTGTCTGACCTGTCCGACCTGTCCGACCTGTCCCTAGAGCTCATGTTAGCTGTTGTCCCTGCAGGCCATGACTCTTACTTCCCCGTGTCTTCTTTTTTTTTTTTTTGTGGGACCAGGGTTCAAACTCACGACCTTGCACTTGCCCAGCAGGCACTTGTGCCTCGGAGCTATCTCCCCAGCCCCCATCCCATGTCTTCTAAGACTGCTAAAATGTCACATTCTTAGGGAGACCCACCCCAGTCCCCCCACTATGCACTGCAGCCCCTGCCTGGACACAGTCCCCAGTGTGAGCACTGCGTTTCCATATAGCTATGCACTAAATCTGTCCCTGATGGGCTTGCTCCCTATCAGCAGGAGGGCAAGGGCTCTTGTGTTTTTGTCTTTTGTGGTACTGCGGATAAAAACTAGGGGCCTTAGCACTGAGCCACATCCTCAGCTCTTTGTGCTTTATGCATATCTTTTAAAACTTTATTTATCTACTCATTTATGCTATGGCTAGCTCAGCCTGCCCTGGGGTTGGGGCTGGCACAGCATGTAGTGCCCAGAATCGAACCTCGGTCCCTGCAGTTGCCTAAGCTTACCTAAGCAGGCGCTTTAGTTTGCCAAGCTATCTCTCCAGCTTTATATTTTGAGTTAGAGTGGTTTGTCTGTGGTTTTTGTTATTGTCATTTGTGACGGGATATTGCTATGTTGTTCAGGCTTGAATTCACACTAGCCCAGGCTGGCCTCCAAACTTAGGGTGATCCTCCTGCCTCAGCCTCCCGGGTGCTGGGATCACAGGTGTGTGCCACTACACTTGGCAGAGACAGGGTCTTTCTAAATGCCTAAATTGCCCTGGATGGGCTTGAACCTGTGATCCTCCTGCCTTAGCCTCCCAGAGTGCTGGAATCACAAGTGTGCCTACTACACCTGGTAATTTCATAGCCTTTTTTTTTTTTTTTTTGTCTTCAGTGCTGGGGACTGAATCTAGGTCGTCATCAGGCGGGGCAACCGTGCTACCCCAGAGCAACCTGCACCTCACGTAAGGCCCTCTTGACCATTGGAATTGAGAAATACACATCAGCAGGCGGGAGGAGCTCCAGCCCTACCCCTGGCTACTCCATGGGCAGGTTCAGCTGGGACCAGGCAGCAGCCCTCCTCCGGATTTCTGCAGCTTTCTGCAGGCTACGGGGAAGGCTCCTAATCTGAACAGTCACGGGCGGAAGTCGGGACTGCGCTGCGAGGGAACAGTTGTAAAGTAAAAGACACAGCTGCGTGAAGGAGGTGATTAAATACAAATCAGCCAAGCTGTGAAGGCCGAGGGATCTGGAGTGGGCGGAATGGGTGGAAAGATTCCGCCCAAGCCATATGTAATGACCAAGATCTGTCGGTAGGGGGCGCAGGAATAAAAGATACAGATAATCCCCACCACCACCAAACACACCACACAGGTCCATTAACTCCTGTGACTGAAGGTGGAAGTTAAAAGACTATTAGAAGCAAATATTAAGACTATTTTTATATCTTCAGAACAAAGGACAGTCTTCAGAACAAGATATAAAACCATAAGGAAAAAATTCACACCCACCTGCCTTTTACTAAGAGGGAGTGAACCCAAAGCCTTTGCACTGAACTACATCCCTAGATCATTTTGTTATTTTGAGACAGGAAAAGTAGCTAGGTTTCACGGGCTAGACCTGAACGTCCTGTCCTCCTGCTTCAGATTTCCAGGCTGCTGGGGTGACTATCACTCTGGCTAATAATTCACATTTAACAGTATAAGTAGGTTGAAATTTATTGGAATTTGATCGTGATGATGTCATTTGATTTTTTAAAAATTTGACTATAGTGCCAGGTGTGGTGGTACACGCCTGTAATCCCAGCTCTTGGGAGGCTGAGGCAGGAGGATCATCATGAGTTCCAGGCCAACCTGGGTTACATAGTGAGTTCAAGGCCTGATCCATATAGTGAGACTCTCTATTTCTTCTTTCTTTTCTTTTCCTTTCTTTTCTTTTCTTTCTTTTCTTTTCTTGCCAGCTCAGCCTGTCCTGGGGGTGGGGCTGGCACAGTGTGTGAACAATTTCATGAGCTCCAAATGTATTTTATTTTTTTTGTGGGACCGGGGTTTGAACTCACGATCTTGCACTTGCCAGTCAGGCACTTGTGCCACAGAGCTATCTCCCCAGTCTCATGAGACTCTATTTCTAAAAACTAAAACAGGGGCTGGGGAGATAGCTCCAAGGCACAAGTGCCTGCTGGGCAAGTGCAAGGTTGTGAGTTTGAACCCCGGTCCTGCAAAAATAAATAAATAAATAAATAAATAAATAAAAACTAAAACAAACAAAAGAGAAAAGTCTGAGGGTGAGCAGATTACAAAGAGTAACAAAAGGAATCAGACTTATCCTGTCCAATACAGTAGCCACATGGAGCCACAGAGTTCCAGAAATGTATAGGTCCCAAATGAAATGAACTATCAGTGTCCAAAGAAAATTTATTTATTTATTTATTTATTTATTTATTTATTTATTTAGACAGGGTCTCTCACTATGCAATTTGGGCTGGCCTTGTGCTCGCTTTTATAGCTCTCAGACTGGTCTTGAACTCTCAGAGATCCTCCTGTCTCAACCTCCTGAGTGCTGGGATTACAGGTATATGCCACCACACTCAGTTTTGGGAGCCACACATGGGGTTCCTGGGGATCGGTGACAAAGACCTCACAGCGTATAGGGCTGGGGATTGAACTCAGGACCTTGAGCTTGCCAGGTATGTGTTTATGCCTCTGAGCTATTTCCCTGGCCCCTGAAAAAAGACATTAAAAGAAGATAAAATGATCAGTAATAATTTATACTGGTTACATGCTAATTAAATGATATGTTTGATAGAGTGGGATAAATGGAATAATCTTAAAATTTATGTGTCCTGAAAAATAGGCAGGGGGATCGCTGAGAGTCTGAGGCCTGTCCAGGCTCCATAGAGAGTCCAAGGCCAGCTAAGACAGCTTAGTGAGCCCGTCTTGACCTGAGTACTCTAAGCATGCTGATTGTGCTCCAAGTCCATCTTCGCCTGGGCAGTGCTTCTGGTCTGAGTTGGTCTCGCTCCTGGGGAGGAGAATTGGTTTATACAAAGCAAACGTGTGTATATATATATAATTTTTTTTTTTTTTTTTTTTTTTTTTTGGTCTTTTGGAGATAGGGTCTCGCTATGCAGTTCAGGCTGGCCCTCAAGCTCACTTTTGTAGCCCAGGCTGGTCTCGAACTCACACTGATCCTCCTGCCTCAGGCTCCCGGATGCTGGGATTACAGGCCACCACCACACCTGGCCAAACTGGTTTGTATTAAAGCAAAACTGCTAAATCCCATAGTGACTGCTGCTGCTGAAGTACTGTAGTTTGGGAGTTTTAAAACAAAGCCTTTAAAAATTTTTTTTCTTAAGGCTCATTTTTATTGAGTTCCTCAGGGCTTGCAGGTCGATGGAGCTGAGCATCTAACCCAGGGGAGCTGTGCCAGGGCCGCAGGAAGAGGAAAGAGCAAAACCTGCAGTGTGCCTGGAAGACCAAGGAGGCTGAGCTTCTGGGAATGGGGGCGCGGTGGGGTTGAGATGTTTCATCTGCAGGAGAAAAGAGAAAGAAAAAGGAAAAAAGGAGAAAAACGCGGGCTGCGGCTGGTCCTCCACCAGCAGGTGGACCTAGAGGGGCCGTTTCCAAATCAGAGCCCGAAGGGAAGGGCCCACGCCTGCCTGCCGAGTCCGGCATCGCAGCTCAGGGGGCTTTTCCCATCTCTTCCCCTTCCTTACTCTGAGCCACCTTTGGTAAGATCAGCGTTCTTCCCTGCGGTGCTAAATCTACACTGGACATAGTGGGGAGTTTGCTTTTCAGACTTAGCAAATGGCCAGGCCGTTCATTAAATTCTTACGTTGCTGCACTTACTTGTCTCAGCGAAGTAAATGACTTGCTGTTTTTTTTTTTTTTTTTTTTTTTTTTTTTTTTTTTTCTTTTTCTTGTTTCAGAACCTTTATTTGTTTATTCACTCATTTTTTTATGGCCGGCTCAGCCTGCCCTGAGGGCAGGGCTGGCGCAGCATGGGTGCCGGGGATCGAACCGCGGTCCCTGAAGCTGCCCAAGCTTTCCCAAGCAGGCGCCTTAGACCACTGAGCCATCCCGCCAGGCCCCAACTTGCTGTTTTTTCATAGTGAAAATTCGCAACTATAGAGCATACACAGAGCCGGTGAGATAGCTCAGCAGTCTAAAGCGCCTGCTTAGACAAGCTTAGGCAACCTCGGGGACTGAGGTTCTATCCCCAGCACCACATACTGCACCAGTTCCAACCCCCAGAACAGACTGAGACGGCCATAATATAAATAAAGTTAAAAAAAAAATAAATAAAGAGCATACATAGATGGCGCATAAAATCCTCCATATAGCTGGGCATGGTGACGTGTACCTGTAATCACGAGGCTGAAGCAGGAGGCTCACTGTGAGTTCAAGGTCAGCCTGAACTGCATAGTGAGACCCTGTCTCAAAAACGACAAAAATATCTTCCACAAGTACCTAATACTAATTTTTGGGGGGCAGGACCGGGGTTCAAATTCATGACCTTGTACTCGCGAGGTAGGCACTTGTGCCACGGAGCTATCTCCCCGGCCCCCTCTAATACTAAAATTGCAATTACATTTTCCTCCTTTAAAATATCTTAGCTATTTATAGTTGTGCTACCTAGCCTTGTGTTTGGCTTTTTTTCCACTGTGTATGAAGTTTTTTGCTGAATCTTAAAGTTTAGTGATTTTGAGGCCGAGGAAATAGCTCTGGTCTAAGCGCTGGCCTGACAAGTGCAGGGTCTCCAGTTCAATCTTTGGTTGGTAACGCATGTCATGACAGCCCTGAAACCCTGGGCACATGTGCCAGGCATCAAAACCGGGTATGGTGGTATAGGCCTGTAATCTCAGTGCTGGAGAGGCTGAAATAGGAGGAACACTGCAAGTCTGAGCTGCCTAGTGAGACCCTGTGCCAAATAAATAAATATTTTAAAAAGACTAGATAAAAATCTTTTTATATTTATTATTATTATTATTTTTATTTCAGGGAAGGGTCTATAGAGTGTTCAGGGTCTCAGTACCAGTGATCTGCCTGTTTACAGCCTCCTAAGAGCTGGAATTACAGGTGTGTGCCACCATGGCCAGTTTCAATTACAGTCTCATCATGCCCCAGGGGAGGGGCCGGCACTGGCAGGCCTGGGATTGGGTTCCTCATCCCCGCTTTCGCACATGAGCTTTAATCTGCTGAGTTATTTGACTGGTCCTTGTGAAAAATCTTAAACATTCATTTGAAAGGCTTTGTTTTGTTTTGTCTTGTCTTTTCGAGATAGGGTCTCACTGTGCAATTCAGGCTGGCCTTGAGCTCACTTTTGTAGCCCAGAGGGAGTGAACCCAAAGCCTTTGCACTGAGCTACATCCCTAGATCATTTTGTTATTTTGAGACAGGAAAAGTTGCTAGGTTTCATGGGCTAGACCTGAACATCCTGTCCTCCTGCTTCAGCCTCCCAGTGCTAGGATTACAGGTGTGTGTCACCCTGCCTGGCTGAAAGGCTTATTTTAAGGAACACTAAGTTTTTATAATTTACTAAGTAATGAATATTTGTAAGCAAATATTGAATGTTTCCTAATTTCTTTTTTTTTTTTTTTTTCTTCTCTTTTGTCTTCTTGAGACAGGGTCTTGCTATGCAGTTCAGGCTGGCCTTGAGCTCACTTTTGTAGCCCAGGCTGGTCTCGAGCTCACACTGATCCTCCTGCCTCAGTCTCCCAAGTGCTGGGACTAGAGGAGTGTGCCACCACGCTCGGCTCCTAATTTATTTTCACACCTTATAAAATTAACATATTATGATTTATAATTTACTAAGGTTTTCTTGGCTGAATTTAAAATCCCATATTAGCAGATACCACCAGAGGGTGATGGAATGTATGCTACTGCACAATAATGTGTTGAGGTCTATACAGGTCTGTGTGAGAAAAGTTAAATCAAGAACCTGCTGGTTTGGGGCCCGGCAGGATGTCTCAGTGGTCTAAAGCACCTGCTTAGGAAAGCTTAGGCGGCTGCAGGGACCTCAGTTCAATCCCTGGCACCACATGCTGCACCAGCCCTGCCCTCAAGGCAGGCTGAGCCAGCCATAAAAATAAATAAATAAATAAACAAAAGTTCTGAAGCAAGAAAAAAAATAATAAAATAAAATAAAAATTCTTTACAAAAAAAAAAAAAAAAAAAAAAAAAAAAAATTTTTTAAAAAAAAAAAAAAAAAAAAAAAGAATCTGCTTGTTATAGTGGGTGTGATATATTTGCCCAAATTTCAGAAGCATTTTTCTTGCTTTATTATTTTTCTGATGTGTTTTTGAGACAGGGTTTCACCATGCAGTTAAGGCTATGCAGTTGAACTCACAGCAATCCTCCTGCCTCAGCCTCCTGAATGCTGGGATGACAAGTATGCACCTCCACTCCCAGTCCTCTTTTTTTCAAATATTTATTAATGAATAGTTATAAGATTGGCACCAATGTGAAATTGCCAAAGTATGTATGATCATAAGAAAGATAAATATGGAGGTACTGTGTATTAAAACATAAAAACATGGCTAGGCATGGTGGCACACACCCATAATCTAGCACTCAGGAAACTGAGGCAGGAGGATCACTGGGAGTTTGAGACTTTTCTGGGCTATATAGTGAGTTATGTGGTCTTGAACTCATTTTTAAACATATTATATATTAAATGGAAAAAGCAGGAAGCATGACTGGTGTATGAAATGCATATCCCTATGATAAAAATCTAAAAAGTCTATCCATCCTGTAAAACTATCTCCTAATATTTTTATGTGATTTTTTTTTTTTTTGAGCTATGGTCAGGAATTCACAATGATCTTCCTGCCTCAGCCACCTGAGTGCTAGGATTACAAGTGTGTACCATCACGCCCCACTGTGATGTGGTGGCGCATGCCTATAATCCCAGCACTTGGGAGGCTGAGGCAGGAGGATTGATGTGAGTTCAAGACCAGCCTGGGCTACAAAAGTGAGTTCAAGGCCAGTCTCAACTGCATGGTGAGACCCTATCTCAAAAAGACAGAAAAAAAAAAAAAAAAAAGAAGAAGAAGGGGGGTTGACCTAGGCACATGAAAGTAACCAAAGATGAATCAAGAAGATATAAAAATCATCAATAAACCAATATCAGTGGATAAAATACAAGGGGTTAGGGAGACAGCTCTGTGGCACAAGTGACTGCCTGGCAAGTACAAGGTCATGAGTTCAAACTCAGGTCCTGAAAAAATAAAATAAAATACAGGATGTAATTAAAAACCTACCAACAAAGAAAAACCCAGGCTGCGACAGATTGACTGCTGAATTCTATGAGATACTCAGAGAAAGCGGTAACACCACTACTTCTCAAACAATGAAATTGCAAGGAAAGCAATATTCCCAAACTCTTTCATAGAAGCAAGCATTACCCTGATACCAAAACTGGGGAAGGACCCAGCTAACAAAGAGACTTACAGGCCGCTCTGCCTAATGAAATAGATGCAAAAATCCTCAATAAAGTATTGACAAACAGAATGCAGCAAATCAAGAAGATTATACACCATGACCGAGGGGCTTCATCTCAGGGATGCAGTGAGGGTTCAGCAAACATAAATCAATAAATATAGTACATCGTATCAAATATATCAAATATCAAATATAGTACAGCCAAGAACAAAAATCACATGATCATCTCAATAGATGCAGAAAAAGCTTTTGATAACATCCATGAATGATAAAAACCCTACAGAAAACTGGAATAGAAGGCCTTTATCTCAATCTGATAAAAGCCATCTATGACAAACCAATAGTTAGCATCAGATTAAATGGACAAAAACTGAAAGCTTTCACTTTAAAATCAGGAACAAGACAAGGTTGTCCACTGTCTCCTCTGTTGTTCACTGTAGTCCTGGAACCTTTAGCCAGACCAACTGCACAAGAGACACAAAAGGGATAATGATAAGAATGGAGGAAGTGGGGCCCGGCGGGATGGCTCAGTGGTCTAAAGCGCCTGCTTGGGAAAGCTTGGGTGGCTTCAGGGACCTCGGTTCGATCCCCGGCACCACGTGCTGCGCCAGCCCTGCCCTCAGGGTGGGCTGAGCCGGCCATAAAAATGAGTGAATAAACAAACAAAGGTTCTGAAACAAGAAAAATAAATAAATAAATAAATAAATTAATTAATTAAAAAAATTTAAAAAAAAAAAAGAATGGAGGAAGTTAAATTATTATTGCAGATGACACAATACTCTACACAGAAAGCCTGCAAAACTCCCCTGAAGGATTGGTAGTTTTAATAAGCAAGCTCAGTAGTCTAGCTGAATACAAAGTCAACACACAAAAATCAATAGCCTTGGGCTGGTGAAATAGCTCAGTGGACTAAAGTGCCTGCTTAGGAAAGCTTAGGCAGACACGGGGATCCCGGTTCTACCCCCGGCACCACATGCTGCATCAGCTCTGTATCATCTAGAGGGGCAGGCTGAGTCAGTCACAGAGTCTGGGCATAGTCTTGTGGGCCTGTTATCCCAGTGCTGGGGAGGCTGAAAACGGGAGGATCACTATGAGTCTGAGCCGCATAGTGAGACCCTGTAACAACCAAATACATAATATGTATGTATCGGGCTGGGAAGGTAGCGCAGTGGAATAAGCACTTTCCTGGCAAGCACAAGGGCCTGAGTTCAATCCTTGGTTCTGAAAAAAAAAAAAAAAAAAAAAATCAATAGCCTTCCTGTACACAAATAACAAACTCACTGAGAAAGAAATTAGGGAAATAATAACTTTCACAGTAGCATCCAAAAAAAAAAGAATACCTAGGAATCAATATAATGAAGGAAATAAAAGACCTGTACACTGAAAACTACAGTGCTCTGAAAAATGAGATTGAAACATATTAGAAAATGGAAAGATGTCATTTGCTCTTTTTTAAATTTTTTTTAAACTTTATTTTTTATTTATTTTTTTTCTTGTTTCAGAACTTTTTGCTTATTTATTTATATTTATGGCCAGCACAGCCTGCCCTGAGGGCAGGGCTGGCGTAGCATGTGGTGCTGGGGATCGAACCGCGGTCCCTGCAGCCGCCTAAGCTTTCCTAAGCAGGCGCTTTACACCACTGAGCCATCCTGCTGGGCCCTCATTTGCTCTTGAGTAGGAAGAGCCAATATATAGGGACAATGGCTGGACTTCCAGAAGTGTTATACAGTTTAATGCCAGTTCATTCAAACTTTCAAAAACATATATATCGCTGAATTGAGAAAACAATCTTAAAATTCATTTGGAACCAGCAGAGACCTAGAATAGCAAAGGCAATTTTGGGCAACAAAGGCAAGGTGGGGCCAGGGCAATCACTCACTTGAAATTATATCATATGTAAATGGATGCAACTTGAGACCATACTTATAAGGGAAATAAACCAGATGCACATGTGTGAACATCATATTGTCTCCCTAGTGTGAGGAGCAGAAAGAGTAAATAAGACCCAAAATATGTAATAGATATGGTAAAATGGCAAGAAACTGCTCAATGGGAAAGAGAAAGTGGTATGGAGAAAAAAAGGAAGGAAAAAACAAAAGAAAAATATATGTATAAAAAATAGTTAAGATGGGGCCCGGTGGGATGGCTCAGTGTCTAAAGCACCTACTTAGGAAAGCTTGGGTGGCTGCAGGGACCGCGGTTTGATCCCTGGCACCACATGCTGTGCCAGCCCTGCCCTCAGGGCAGGCTGAGCCAGTCATGAAAATAAATAAACAAACAAAAGTTCTGAAACAAGAAAAAAAATTAAATTAAAAAAAGATAAGTGGGCCCAGCAGGATGGCTCAGTGGACTAAAGCGCCTGTTTACAAAAGCTTAGGCGGCTTCAGGGACCACGGTTTGATCCCCGGCACCACATGCTGTGCCAACCCTGCCCTCAGGGCAGGCTGAGCCGGCCATAAAAATAAATAAACAAGCAAACAAAAGTTCTGAAACAAGAAAAAAATAAAATAAAAATAAAAATAAATGTTTAAAAAAAATAAAAAAATAAAAAAAGATAAGTAAGATGGTTATACTACTAATTTCTCTTAATTCATTCAAAAGAAAGTTTTGTGCTAATATATATATATTTTTTCTTGTTTCAGAACTTTGTTTATTCACTCATTTTTATGGCCGGCTCAGCCTGCCCCGAGGGCAGGGCTGGTGCAGCATGTGGTGCCGGGGATTGAACTGCGGTCCCTGAAGCTGCCCAAGCTTTCTCAAGCAGGCACTTTAGACCACTGAGCCATCCTGCCAGGGCCCTGTGCTAATATTTTTTTAAGAAATGGAATTGCATTGAAACTTGATGAGTCCTATAGTAAATAGATTATAATAAAACTGTAGTTGTTGGACCTTTATAAGTTATCTAGGAAAATGCCAAAAGCTCTCAAGCCAAAGAAAAAAAAAGGTTGACCAGATAGCTCAGTAGGTGTGGTGGCTGGTTTTTTTTTTTTTTTTTTAAAGAATTTTATTTTATTTTATTTTTCTTGTTTCAGAATTTTTCTTTGTTTTATTTATTTATTTTTATGGCCGGCTCAGCCTGCCCCGAGGGCAGGACTGGCGCAGCATGTGGTGCTGGGGATCGAACCGCGGTCCCTGCAGCCGCCTAAGCTTTCCTAAGCAGGTGCTTTAGACCACTGAGCCATCCTGCTGGGCCCCCGGTGGCTCGTTTTGATCCCTGGTGTGCTGTGCCAGCTGTGTCCCTGGGGCATGCTGAGAGGGTGACTGAGACCAGGTGTGTTGGTGCGTGGTGGTGCATGCCTGTAATCCCAGCAACTGGGAGGTTGACAATAGGAGGATCACTCTGAGTCCGATCTGTGTAATGAGACCCTGTACACCCTCACCTAAATATAAAACATAAATAAAAAAAAGCAAAATGCATACACTTCCAGATATCTTCCTCATAGAGTTATGGCTTGGCATGAAAACCTTAAGGAAGCTGGATGTGGTGGGGCACAGCTGCAATCTGTGGATTTGGGAGGCTGAAACCGGAGGATTATTTTGAGTTCAAGGCCAGCCTAGGCTACAAAGTGAGCTTTGAACTACAAACGAAACCCTATCTCAAAATGACAAAAAAGAAGGAAGAGGAGGAGGGGGAGAAAGAGAAAAAGAAAAAAACCTTAAGTGAGAGTGAATTTCCTAAACTTAATATTTTAAATAAGAAAAGAACCATAATGTTAAAAAAAAAAAAAAAAAAAAAA
>PVJA010046708.1:0-14996 GCA_004027025.1 Myocastor coypus
CGCTTTAGACCACTGAGCCATCCCGCCGGGCCCCTTCAACCTCTTTTTATGATAAAAAAAAAATCCTCAAAACAAATTAGGTATAGAAAGACTGAACTTCAGTGTAATGAAGACCATTTTTATTATCCAAAACTGTGTAAAGATTCTAGGTAATCCCTATTAAAGATCTGACTTTGCCAGCTCTGCTGATGCCCCACACTATTATGGACTATTGGACTATATTGGGTTATTTTGCTGAATTCATGCACCTACAATATTTGTGGTTTTTGGAAACACAGTCCCTCCAAGTTACTGAGAATCCCAGGATAAACTCAAACATATGATCCTCTTGGCTTAGCTTCTCAGAGTACTGGACTTGGTCAAAAAAATCCTTATCAAAAACAAAGTTGAAAACATTGAATTTCCTGACTTGAAAATATATCAAAAATATATTCT
Organism: Myocastor coypus; assembly: GCA_004027025.1. Classification (NCBI taxonomy): domain Eukaryota; kingdom Metazoa; phylum Chordata; class Mammalia; order Rodentia; family Myocastoridae; genus Myocastor; species Myocastor coypus. The sequence continues at coordinate 436 of PVJA010046708.1, forward strand.
TATAAAGGAATCAAAGTAGCATGTTACTGTCATATAAACAACCACATAAACCAATATAATAGGGTTTAAAGGTTCACAAACCCATTAATGTTCTACTGATTTTTGACAAATGCAAGAAGAATATACGTTGAGAAAAGGAATTTTCCTCAATAAATGATATTAACAAAACTAGATTTCCACATATACAATAATGAAAATGGATCCTTATCCAGTATTATACAGAAAATTCAACTTAAAATGGGTTAAAGACATAAACCTATATATAGACACTGCAAAACTTCTAGGAGACATAGGGGGAAAAGAAGGCAGAGGGAAATTATCTTTTTGCCATTGTGCTGATCAAATATTTTTAGCTACCATCCCTGACACAGGGAATAAAAGCTAAAATATGCAAGCAGTGTTGTAGCAAACTAAAATGTATCTCCATAACAAAGACAGCCATCAAAAAAGTGAAGAGATAACACATGGACTGAGAAAAAATCTTTGTAAACAGGTTGGCAAGAGAGCTCAACAGACTAAAGCACCTGCTTAGGGAAGACTAGGCAAATGCAGGGACCACAGTTTGATCCCCTGTACCACATGCCATGCCAGCCCCACCCCAAGGCAAGCTGAGCAGGCTAGAGTCAAGGCTTAGTGGCACACATCTGTAATCTCAGCGTTAGGGAGGGTGAAAGCAGGAGAATCACCATGAATAGGAGCTGCATAGTGAGTGTATGCATATATATTTCCATGAAATTGTAAATCATTCATTAGATAAGGAACTCAACTCAATAGCATGAAAACATTTTAATTAAACAATAAGCAAAGGACCTTCTTTTCCAAAGAAAATATACAGGTGACCCACATGTAAATGATATGTTAAACACTAAGTCAAAAAAATGCAAATTATAATTAGTCATATATCATTCTACAATGGCTATTATAAAAATAACAAAAAAGTGTTAATGAGAACGTGGAAAAGAGGAACTCTTGTATGCTGTTTCATGGGATTTAAACTGATACAGCTATTATGAAAAGCAGTATATAAGTTTCCTCACAAAATATAGACAAACCTACTGTACAATCCAGAAATTTCAATTCTGGGTATATATTCCAATAATAATTGAAAATACTACCTTAGTTAAAACATAGAAACAATCTAAATTGCTTATTCCTGTTGTCTTAACTAGCATGTTCATATTTATAGACTATCAAGAATTTCATTTTGTCTCACTTCCCCGAAAACACTATTATAATAAGAATTATATCCAATATATTAATATTTTTCTTTCCAGTCAAGAGGAATTATACCTTTCCATCTGAATGATAGTATCGTTAAGCCCTTCTGTAAGTTCCTACTTTTTCGTACATGTGTATTATTTTTTGTTGGGCTTATTCTTGGGTAATGCAATTATTTGTTATACATGGGCTCTTATTTTATGAGCAATGAGATTATATATAGATAGATACTATTATTTTATAATTTATTTTGCAACTATATTTTGTAATGAAGAACTATAAAGTATACAAGAAACTAAAATATGGGTGTATTATAATGGCCCATAGAAACTAAATCCTAGAGATAATTACTAGATCCTGACAAGGTATTATTTTGTTTAAAACAGTGAAGAAAATATTACATATTGGATCATAAAATATTTCAATAGCATTTGCACCATCAAATTTGAGAACGGTGATGAAGTTAGACCTTAAACAAAATAAGAACGCAGCAAAAAGTCTAGAAAAATATTTAATCCTACCAATATAATTTGTCCTCACTTAATCTCATGTTGAGGCTTAGTTCCCAATGCAGTTTTATTGAAACCTGATAGAATCCCAACGAGGAAAACTATGCCATGGATAAAAAGAGGAAACTATGTGTTTCAGTTACTATTCTGTCATTGCTGGGACAAATACCCAGCTTAGGGGAGGAAAAGTTTATTTAGCTCACAGTTCCTGCAGGTTTCAAGACGCTGCCCCCTGCTTTATAGGGACTGGAGGAGGGGCTGGGGCGCCTCTGTGTCCAGAATGATTCGCCCCATGCCTCAACTAGAAACCTGCTGTGAGTTTAAAGGTTAGTGCCTCTCGTGGCCACGACCCCTCAAGCCCCACCCCTCAAGCCGCGTGCTTGACAGCCCTGCCCCTCGAGCCATAAGCCCCTCCAGCTGCCACTCGCTTGACAGCCCCGCCCCTCAGCCACGCGCTTCGCAGCACCATGATGTACAAGAGGCTTTGAGGGGACAACTAGATACAAACCACAACACTATGCCATGTACACTCTACCTCATTAAAAGATTACTATAGTTCTTATAAGGGTGGACATTTTGAATTTCATGCTACTTCTAAGGAATCCCAAATTATGTGATAAAGAAGCTTTGCCAGCATCATATTTGTAAACAATAAAACAGTAGCTTTTTTCCTACTCAGGACTGCAAAAACTACATTTCCATGCTAATTCAAACCTTAAAGCTTCAATAATCCCTAATTTTACAGTGAATATTTATAAACATTGCACTAATGCTTTAATGGAATAATATTTTAAAATTCATTTTTATTCTCCAATGGGAAGCAGCTTTAGGAATTTAGGAACCAGTCCATCAGTGCAGACATGATTTATGAGTAACAGTTCTAAATTGTTTGGATCTTTGTCATGTCTGAGGTGAAAATGCAAATGAGTGCACTGATAGTTCTATAAATCTGATACAGGAACATTTTATATTTGCACTGAGAAAAGTGTCTTTTATCATTTTAAAAATAGGTTAGCACTAAGTCTAGATATGTGCTGTGGACAAAACAAAGATACAACACACACACACACGTATATATATGTGAATAGATAAATATGTATATATGTAAATAAATATTGACAGTGAATAGATATGATTGCTAATTTTCAGAAAGAACAAAGAAAGCAATTACCTCCTTCAGGTACATATGAATCCTTAGATAAAAATCTATGAAGTTACTAAAATATTATTACTACACATTTATTACTCAATACAACCTAAGGTATAATAGATCTTACATGCATTCCAAAGAAAATATAAAGTGATATTTTTAGGTTTTTTTTTTTCTAGAAGTATGTTAGTCAAAATATTTAAATCAATGTACTATTCCCCATAACAGGAAGAAAAACAAAAATCTAAACTCAGTATGATATTCAGACTGTTTGGATTTTTTGCTTTTTCTCTCTCTTTTTCTTTTTGACAGCTCAGCCTGCCCTGAGGGTGGGGCTGGGGTGGCACATAGTGTCAGGAATCAAATCTTCATCTCCTGTGCCTGCTTAAGCTTGCCTAAGGGCTTTTTCAATTTAATTTTGTTCTGAGATAGGGTCACCATAATTGTCTAATGTTGGCGTTGGCCTTGAACTTGAAATTCTCCTTCAGTCTCTTAAGTGGCTCACATTACAGGCATGTTCCACTGCACAGGCTAAGCTGGCTTTTTCAGTATCATGAAAAATAAATGGAGAAATGTCAAATTGCTCATCGCTTTATATCTTCAGTTTTCATCAGTTGTACAGCCATGAACCAAACTGATTTAAATATAAAAGTGTCTCTGACAAAAACAGGTTTAATCTTTTTGTGTATCATCAGTAAATTTAATCAATTTATTAATTTTATCTTAGTATGCTTGTATGTATAACTGCCAAATGGATTGGATCACTGATTGCAAACAGTATTACCATTCCTGACGATATGTATGTTATTTTCCCCTAAGGGAAGGTATTAGAACAACATATTTTAGCCATGAAAGTATATGTACTAAGTACAGATTTTAACATTTTGCTTTGTAATTGTTATTTATAGTTTTAATTATAGTTCAGATAGATTAGATAGATAGGTAGATAGAAGGATGCAGATGGATGCAGACAAAGGGTGAGCATCATTGAAGTCAGTCACATAATTTATTTTTATTTACTTCCGAGACAGTATAGCAGCAACTGAAATTACATTAGAAGCAGCACACATCTAAAAGACCAGAATGGCAGGCATTCCAAGCATAGTTTTAGTGTTACACATTGTTATCCTCAGAGTGACAAACCCCTTGGAGGTTCTTAGGACTGTTAATTCATGCTGTGCATGGTTGTACTCCTACCATGTTTCCTAGTTTTTCTACTTGCGATCACTTTGTTTTTTAACTTTTAAGTCCTTGATTTCACATAATTTACTTATCAAAAGAAAACAAATATTTGGAAAGTCAAATACATTAATAAGCAGAAATTGATAAATGTACGAGAATTACATTTATGCAATAATTACTTATATTCGTACTGTAGAAAAATATATGTAACTGTGACTATGGGAGAAATATGGCTGATTAAATTTAGTTTCTCCAAAAATATAAAGAATCTCTTTGGTGCCAGATTTCCAGTTCCATTAGACTTTTCTGTTTTGACTCCTGTTGCATTCTCATGCCAACTGGCTCATGCGTTCATCTTTCAATCAACTCTAGTATGTTCACTTTCTTTTTTTTAATAATTTTTTATTTTATCTATTTATGTTTCTCTTGTTTCATAACCTTTACTTGCTTATTCACTCATTTTTATGACTGGCTCAGCCCGCGCCCTGAGGGCAGGGCTGGCGCAGCATGTGGTGTCGGGGATCGAACCGCGGTCCGTGAAGCCTCCCAAGCTTTCCCAAGCAGGCACTTTAGACCACTGAGCCATCCCGCTGCGCCCCACTTTCTGTATTCTGACATCAAATGGAATTCACCATCAGGTAAAAGTCAATCACCACAAATTACCACAATACTCTTATGGCCCATTAATTTTAATTCTCTCCCTTGTCTTCCAGGTTGGACAGTGAAGTTTTCTGACTACCTATATTTCAGCAATCTCTTTAGGCCTTTAAATACTTGAGACTCCCCCTCATACTTATGGTTCCACTTTTCTAGGCAAAGGGGAATCATGACTTTGACACAGAAGCCTCCTGCTCCTGATTCATAATGGTCAGTTTGCCTTTCTATCTGAGCCAACAATAACCACTCAGACTCCTAGACATATTCTTTGTGCTTATTGGACTGCATTCTCCAATAGGCTTTCACTTTGTTTTTTTTTTTTTTTTTTTTTTTGGTGGTACCAGGGATTGAACTCAGGACCTCACACTTGCCAGGCAAGCACTTATTCCACTGAGCTATCTCCCTGGCCCCTAGGCTTTCACTTTGATCCTGACATCTTTTACACAACACTGAAAACCATGTGCAGCAAATAGACAGCCAATGCCCTTTAATCCCACATTTGCCCGCAGATCTAAGCAGTTCCAACCTCTGACTGCCATTTTTATGAGCAACTTCAAAATGCTCCCAGCTAATTACAATGTGTGGCAATAAATGCAACTGTTCCTTTGGAAATGGCTATCATTTTATCTCACCAAAATTCTTGTTTCTTCAGGCAAGAACAAAAGAAAGCAAACTTTTCCTATGGGAAGAATGAGAAATTGCGGATAAATGTACCACCCCCTGCAGGAAGCATCAGCTCTGAAGTATTTTCCACATTCAGAGAAATTTCCATTGGAGTTGAAGTTTCAGTGTCTCACAATTGTGACTCTTCAATAACTGCCCCTTATTTTGTACTTCCAAAAATGAACTTCCCAATAAGGTACCCACAAGAAAGTCATTGTCCCATTTAAAAGAATCCAAACAAGACAATTCTCAGTGTTTAGAACACAAATTACCTTGTTGCCTTTCAATTGAGACAAAAGTCTGGAGAGTCTCTTCTAAAGACAAAGATTTCTAGTATACTACAAATAGACCTTCTTTCCAGGTGAATGGTAATCCTCAGATTTCTACATACAGTGCTACAGAAAAAAAGTCTTCATTAAATTATAAAAAGACTCCTTTCTAATTATTAACAGAAAAGGAATTTTAAAAGTAACAAAAGATGACATAATTTATAAGAATGTGGGAGAACTGGATTCAGCATATATAAAAATGTATTCGATTCATAGTAATTTGGGGTGCTGTTTTCTAACACTTGTATGCTTTTGTTTCATTGACATCCTGCTAGTACTGGAGTATCTATCAGCAAGTGAATGGTTTTAACACAAAATAGAGTATGTAATGCATATTATAAATTATTTATAGAATATAGAACATGCACTCAGGAATAGCTTATGTTTTGCACAGTTCCAGCAGATGTAGCAACAAAAAGAGTATAAATAGAAGGACAAGGTTCAGACTGCCAGAGACTGGGTTTTGCATTTGATGAGCTTCAAGTCAAATTGAGGCACCACAACCACAGGTCTGGGCTCACAAATAAAATCATTGTTCTGTGAGCATAATGGTATGTTAACGGGTAATGCAGCACACATAAATACGCACATGCACGTATATACATTAATGCACAGACAAACATGTACATATGTTTATAATACTTATAAAGAGACCTTATATACTTTTGATTTTCCTAAGTAACAATGAAAAGATCAGAGATAGAACTGTCTTCCTCCACATTATTACAGTTATTTCTATATCAGAGGTTCCATTTCCACTTCTTTATTTTGGCCTTACCTAATTTCTACTGACCTTAAAAAGAGCTTCATAGTAGCTCAGAGGAAAAGACAAATAACCCCTCAATGTTGAAGATGAGCATTGGCCCTTCTCTTTATGCCTAGGAGGTCCTGTTGTCTAATTTTCTACGCTTTACTCTTCTTGCATGCTCTCAACATATTGGCCTTTCCAGTTCCTCTGTTGCACAGAATAGTTGCGTTTCGAATTACTTTCCCTAGGCATAGCGGTTTCTATTTTCCCCTGGTTGAATTAAACTTTATTTCCTGCCCTGACTTTAACCTTTCAAGTAAAAAAAAATAATTTCTTCTCTTTGCTGGTCAAGGCAACACCTTCTAAGTTAGTATCTTCTGTGCATTTAATTATCTCTGTTTACATGTCAAGATATCACTTCAGGGGGCTGGGGAGATAGCTCCGAGGCACAAGTGCCTGCTGGGCAAGTGCAAGGTCGTGAGTTCGAACCCTGGTCCCACCAAAAAAAAAAAAAAAAAAAAAAAAAAGATATCACTTCAATTCAATAAGCTGCTGTTTGTCATTTTTTTGTTAACTTTTTCCTCTTGTCCTTTACATGCATTTTAGTATCTAAAACTGGATGTAATTAATTTTTCAAGAACTATTTCTTAATGCATTACTCATAACTTTGATTATCAGGGAGCTGTACTGTAATGGCATTTGTCAAAGTTACACACTCAAAAGTAATTCTCCTTCCCTTTTGACAGTTTTGTACATCACTGATTGATGATAAGCAAGCTTATGCAAAACCTTGACATTCTAGAACAACAAATGGGAAATCTTGATTCAAGAACATATGGTATAAATTAATCTATAATATCTAACAAGCTCGTACCTCAAAATGAGGGTGGTATGAAATACCATTCTCACCTTATGCTAGGATAATTTACAAATTATCCATAAATAAAAACAACAATAATAATGGTAACAAAGAGTAAGGTCAATTAAGTGAGCATGTATATCTCAGGAAAGCCTCATCATAAAGATTTTAGTGTCATTTTAAAAATTGCATATAGAAAAACACATTGTAAGTTTTATGTTTAATGAATTTCCAAATTAAATTAGTTTAAATAGTCAGGACAAAATCAAGAAACAGAGCTTACTAGCACGTCGGCATCTCTCCTTACCATCCCTTCCATCACTCCCCTAGCCAAAGAAACCACTGTATGAACTCTACTAATACAAACTGGCTTTACCTATCTTGGAATCCTTTTGTTTTGTTTTTTTTAGACAGGTTCTTTCTAGGTAGTTCAGGCTGGCCTTAAATACATTAAGTAGTCCAGGTTAGCCCTGAACTTGTGGTGGTCCTTCTGACTCAGCCTCCCAACTGTTGGAACTACAGGTGTGCACCATCATACTTGCATATTAATTGCATATAATTGCATATTAATACAATAATATGGGTCAAGGAGATAGCTCAGTAGAATAAGTCCTTGCCTAGCAATCACAGGGTCCTGAGTTCAATCCTCAGTACCGAAAAAAAACAACAACAACAAACAACAAAAAAAACTTTTAGGGGCTGGGGAGATACCTCAGTAGAATAAGCACTTGCCTGGCAAGCTCAAGGACCTGAGTTCAATCCTCCCTTCCACAAAAGAAAGAAAGGAAAAAAAACAATAATAAGTATATATTTTGAGCCAAGCTACTTTTACTTCATTTTATGCATTTAGGATAGGGGATACAGAATACATAGGGTCTCACTACAAAGGTCAGACTCATAGTGCTTCTCCTATTTTCAGCTTCCCAAAGTGCTGGGATTACAGGTGCACACCACCAGGCCCAGTGCCAATTGCTGGCTGAGCATACCCTGAGGGCAAGGCCAGCACGGCATGCCAGGGACCAAACTCCAGCCACTGCAGGCTTCCTTTACCTAGCATTATATTTCTCAGATGCATCCATGCTGCTGTATGATGTTATAAATTCATTTTCACTGTTGGGTAGAAGTAAATTTGTGAATATGCCACAATTAATTTGTCATTACATTACAAATTTTAACAGTTGTAGGCATATGTGTAGTTTTCTTTTTTGGACTACTTTTAATGGTACTACTGTAAGAATCCTGCACTGAATCTCATGTAAATATATGTATATCTTTGGAAGGTATCATTTTCTTGGTTTTAGATTTACTAGACATTGCCAAACAATATTTTCTTGCCAAACAATATCTTTTTTTTTGTCTTTTTGAGACAGGGTCTCACTATGCAGCTCTGGCTGGCCTTGAGCTCACTTTTGTAGCCTGGGCTGGTCTTGAGTTCGAACCGATCCTCCTGCCTCAGCCTCCCGAGTGCTGGGATTACAGGCGTGCGCCACCATGCCCGGCCTGAACAATATCTTAAAGTGGTGTACCAATTAAAAATTCTACTTGAAAAAAAATGTATACATAAAATTTAATATCCTCTTTATCTTTCTTTTAAAAGAAAGCATAACATTTAACTGTTCTCTAACCAGTTGATCCAATGACAATTGTATCAGGTAGAAATTTTCTCTTCATGTATATAATTATCTTCCCTGCTCTAGGAAATGTGAGTTTGCTCTTTAGATCACAAAGTGAGATGTAACACACCTCTTGTGCGGTAGATACTCAGGAAAAATTTGTTTAATTAATGAAGTCAAAAGAGAAGACGGAGAAAGATTTGTCATTGTACAACTCAATTGTTAAAATTTAATCCAGTAAAAAATAGGTAAATTGTGTGTGTGTGTGTGTGTGTGTGTGTGTGTGTGTGTGTGTGTTTTAATGAGCTTCATCATTTGTAGGGTAGTACAGTCACACTGGCATATACTTTATAATAGAGTGTAGGGAAAAATCCAAAAGAAAGATCACTAATTTAATGTTGATATCATTATTGGCAATGATAGTGTTACACATAATTTTTATAAAATGACCAGTGGAAAATGTGAGTTTTTAAAGGATAGGGTCTGTGATAAATTCAATTTTTATGTTCTATGGTTTTTGGCATAAGTAGTAGATACACTGTGATTACTTGTGAAATCCATAATTGAGAATAAAACATACAAGCAAGAAACTCTCCATTGTCTATTGCATCTAATTAGATTCTTTATTTAAACCTTCAAAAGTGATTGTCATGGGAAACAATAGGAAGTTTAAGTGATAAAACAGAAGATGAGAAGAAGAGATAATTATATGATTAGAAAAGAAGGCTTCGATTAATATTCTAATCTTTTCAGGCTTTTCTGTTCTCAAAACAGTTCCCTAGGCATCGATAATTAAACTAAAGGGAATATTTTGATTTCTAATCTTTTTTTAGTTGACAACTATGAACTTTTACACAGGTAAGCACGACATCTTATTTTAAAATACTTTTCAAAAGGTTTGTTATTTTGTTATTTTTTAATAAAATTCTCAGTTAAGTTATGCTAACATATAGCTTTCAAAATACTTTAATAACTAGAGTATTTTGTGAACATTTAATCTCAGAGAATAGATCTGGGCTCCATATTCAGGTAATCTAACAGCTGTACAATATTTAGATACTATACATAGGATAGCCAATAAGCAATAGTAATAATGAAGTGAAAAATTTCACTTTTTAATGGCTATAATGTAATTTTTATATTTGAAAATTTCCTGAGGACTGCTTTAGAATTTATTCTTTTTTTTTCTACCTGACTGTCAAAATATATAAGTGTTGGGGAGGTTTGTTGGTGCCTTTTCTCTCTTTGTTAAATTTAAAATTCATCTAAATTTTTCTATGCTGCTAAATCATGAAACAAGCTACTTAACTAGGAAATTCCAAAGTGAACCTCCACTACAAAAAAGACATGTCATTGCACTGCCTTAATGGAGAATTGTACAGCCAATTCCAAATTATGTAAGAATTCATCAACTAGTCAGACTGATAAAAAGAATACTATACTTAATTTTTCTTCCACTCTCTTAGTTTTTAACTTTTATTCATTATCAGCTCCATATGGTACTAAAAACAAAAGAAGAAAGGCACAATACTAACTAGTACTTACTTAGGCAGAATTATTATTATTATAGGGACAAAGTTTAAAAACACAGGAGAAAAAATATACTTCTGAAGGGCTGGGGAGATACCCGATGTGCACAAGTGCCTGCCTGGCAAGTACAAGGTCCTGAGTTTGATCTGTGGTTCCACAAAAAAAAATTATATATATTGACTTTAGTAATAACTTTCCATATTCTCTCTATAAACGTTTTAGCATAACAAGGTGAGCAATGCTATACAAAATAGTAATTCAGAGAAAATAACTTGGATATTTATAGTTATAATATTCTATAATTACATGAACAGAACCTTGAGGTTAGACAACAAACAAATTGATAGGGTGCACAGTTTCATTGGGAACAATTCTGGATGCTGCCAACCACAAATGTTTTGGAAAAAGGGTAATTCATCTGAACTGAGAAAGTACTATTTCAGTGGTCAAGTAGTGAGAAGTTAGCAATTTGAGAAAACATGGATTTAATTCTAAGCTAGAGATAAAATAAATTGGAAATGCTGAGGAGAAAAACGTAGAAAGTAGACACTGAGGAGAAAATCAGTGGCTGTGTTGAGCTTAGGATTCCTAGGTGTTCTATCTCTGAAATCTAAGTTCAAGCTCTTTATTTACTGTTCTAAAAAGAGATAATACTTATATGAAAACTTTTTGAAAAATTATTTTGGAAAGATACAAACTTGAACAAATATTTTTTGGAAGATGAGTTTAAAGAATGTGGGAATTTTATTGAATTTTCCAATATGAGATTTTTCAGAAGATCACAGTGGGCATCTGGGTGAGTTTTGAATTTTGGAGCACATGCTGGGAAAATAGTGAAAAGAAATTGGGGAGAAAAGATAAAAATATCTAATATGTATTGAACACTTGATATGCACTAGACACTGTATGTCAATTATATTTTAATCCATCACTAAATCTGTAGGTAGCTATTATTTTCCCTATTTTACAGCTGAAGAAATAGAGGCTCAAGGTAGTTAAGGAACTTGCTTAATTGCGTACAACTAGTAGGAGTAAGAGAAAAGCTTGAACCAATATGTATTTTAAGCATTCTATATTTGGGCTATATCAGTGCATGGAAATGTCTTTAACTTTTCTACTAAAGAGTACCTCAAAATCAGAGGAGAGGAAATAAAAATCCCGAAGGATTCAGTTTGCATACTTTGAATAACACCAACTGAAAGTTCTAGTCATATTTTGTTTTGAAATTTAATGAGATTTTTTAAAAAAAAAAAAAACTGTTTTACAACTGCTTGCTTTAATAGCGAAAAATAACCTCAGTTATTCCCGCATTAAATAAAATTAGTACTTAAAATAATGAGTTATGTTTATCTTATAGCTTTAGGTGTCCCTTTGTATAGTATACTAAATGTACCCATTAAAGATGATTGCCTCAAGGATTAATATTTCGCCAAAACAGGAGACATAAAATTTTTTCTGCTATTATAGGCCACAAATTTTCAACCTAAAGCCTAGATTTTACTTTAGGTAAAAGGACTTAAGACTGTGGACCTTAGGTGAAAGTTTTCACTAACGAAAAAAACTTTAGATGAGACCACTGAAATGTGCTTTGGCAGCCCCTGAAATTTATCCCACATTATTTGGAGCAAACAGTTCTGAAACTCAAACATCCAGAATAAAATTTGAGAGTTCCAAACACACCTATGCTGAGCTTTCAACATCCTATGACATTGCCAGTTCTGCTGATAACCCACTACTATTATGGAATATTGGAATATATACTTTCTCTTAGTTCAATGAGAAGAAATATTTGTACTAATAGTGTTTAGAAAAGTTATGAGGTCTGTATCTTGTACTCTGAATAACTACTACGAAGACAACAATACACATTGTATTAATTAGTATAGCTGTCCTACTAATGTGTTTTGAAACTATCTCATTGTTATTTCTCATTAAAATTAATACAAATTTTAAAAAGTAAAATGTAAACCCTCTTCTGAAACAATAACCTAGAGACATTGTAGGAATATTTGTTCTCTTAATTGCCATCCTCTGAGAAAGCAGAATGATCCATAAAGATGGTAAGTAAACTACATGAATGACTAAATATATTGATTCATAAGACCAGGATTCTCACTATATAGGAGAAAGACATAAACACAGAAAGAGAAGTCTAGAATAAAACATGCAATATTGGATAAGAATTGGAAGAACCAATTTACTCATGTTGTTTCTGTAAGTACATGTATCTTTGTGTAGGTTTGTTATGATTTGTGTGTAGTTGTCCCCCCAAAGCCTGATGTAGTCCCTGGAGCAGGCTTCTAGACTTTGTGATTAATTTATGATCCATTGATAGGGTTACGGGTGTGAGTGGTACACCCGCCCTGCAGTGGATAGCCTGAATACAATATAAGGAAGGGGGAGCAGCTTGCTATCTGCTGCAACCCCTTCTCCCTTTGTTTATCTCTCCTTTCCACCTCCATGAAATGCTGCCCTCTGCCATATGCCACTGTGTGTTGGAGCCAGCCATGGATGGGCTGAAACCTCCACTAACTGTAAGCTGAATAAACCTTTCCTTCCTTAATTCTGGGTGTCAGGTATTTTGTCCCAGCAATAAGAGAAAAGTAATTGAAACAAGGTGCATTACAATAAGAAAAGATGGATACAGTATATGTAACTATATATATATATATATATATATATATATATATGTATATATATATATATATGTATATGTATATGTATATATGTATATATGTATACACATACCTGATCTCTCTTCATTGAAAAAGCCAAGAAGCAAAAACACTCCAATAACATTAAGCACATTTAGCACTCACAGCTTCATTTATAAATACTGCTCTCCACTAGAACTTTTCAAATTGGTAAAATGGCTGCTTCCACACCATGTCACAAGTTGAAGCTTGCACTGGCCAAATTTGAAAAGGTTATAAGCATAAAAATAAGCAATGACTGTACAATTAACAAATCACAGAGAAGTTATAAAATAAAAAAAAAACACTATTTAGCAATCACGTTTTTAGGAGAATAGAAAAATGATAGATAAGACATTAGAAGTGATGTATAATTAAAAAAAAAACAAGATTATAGATTATATTTACACATCAACAATGGTTGTTATATTGCACATTGTTATCTTCAATATAGCTGCTCAAATTACCAGTGATAAGCATGGAAAATTCGTCAAAATAAAAATTTTAAGCATTAAGGAGGATCAGTGCGAGTTCAAGACCAACATGGGCTACAAAAATGAGCTCAAGGCCAGCCTGAACTGCATTGTGAGATCCTGTCTCAAAAAGACTTAAAAAAATTTTTTCAAAAAACAATAGAAATTAGTAGTACCCATGATCTTAGCTATCCCTGTGTGTATATGCCCATGATTCTTTCCCCTTCCTTTTTAACTTTCTTTTCTCCTTTCCCACATCCCAATTGTTCACTCCTTTTGAGCAGTTTCTTTCGGTTTTACTGTATCTATTGTGCCTTTCAGATTTTATTTATTCTTTCAGGTTCTCACAGTACTGAGACAATACAATGTTTGCACATGCACTTTGATTTATTTCACTCATGAAGATAGCCTCTACTTGCAGCCACTTAACTATAAAAGTTTCAATTTTATCTTTCTTTTTATTTGAGTAATACTTTACTGTTTAATAATACCACATCATTTTTATCAGTTCCCCAATTGATAGGCATTTGAGTTGTTTCCAAGATTTACCTATAACATAGGTGCACATATATTGCCGTTGTATGGTGTTTTCAATTCTTCTGTAAAAATAACAAATAGGGGAACAGCTGGGTTGGATGGGACTTCTAATCCTAGTTTTCTGTGGTATCTCCACAGATTTCCACAGAGGTTTTACCAGTCTACGCTGTCACCAACAGTATAGAAGGGTTCATTTTTCTCCCACAATCCCTTCAGCATTTGTTGTTAGTTGGTTTCTTTATGATAGTGATTCTTTCTGTGTTAAGATAGCCTCCAACATCACAAGCTTCACTGGTGGCCCACTGCAATTGCAGAACATTTGACTGTGTATGTATCTGCTTCCTCTTAGTCCAAAGAGAAGTATATTCTTTTCCTTTTTTTTTCTAAGCAACATCAATAG
>PVJA010046709.1:0-14984 GCA_004027025.1 Myocastor coypus
AGAAGAAGAAGAAGAAGAAGAAGAAGAAGAAGAAGAAGAAGATGAAGGAAGAAGAAAAAGGAAGAAGAAGAAGAAGAAGACTCCCAACAAGGTACAAAAGTAAAAGACATAGAAGCCACTTACATATCTTACTCCATTTAGATAAGCTCTGGGCCAGGGAGATAGCTCAGTAGAATAAGCGCTTTCCTGGCAAGCACAGAGTCCTAAATTCAATCCCTGCCCCCACACACACACACACACACAGAAAACCATTTAGACAAGCTCTATCAGTGTGGCTACTCTAGTAGCAAGAAAGGCTAGAAGATGTAGTCAGTAACTGGGCTGTTGCAATGGTTGATACACTGCGTGAACGTGTTAAATTCAGAAGTTTAAATAAGTGACTCAGCAGGGAGTCAAGGTCCCTTTGTAAACAGCCTCATCCTGTTCAAGAAGGCATGGAGGTAGTGTGAATGCTATACTCCTACAGGCACCGTAGGGCATGGGGTGGCCTGCCTACAATATAAGGAAGGAAAATAAGCTTGTTCTCCCTTCTTGTGCTCTTGTTATCTCTCACCACCCTGGACTGTTGACCCTGTGCCCCTCACCTTGCCTTCAAGCCAGCTGATTATGGACTGAAAGCTGGACAAACTATGAGCTAAATAAATCTTTCCTTAACTTTGGGGGTCAGGTATTTTGTCTCCGTAATGAGAGTAAAGTAACCAAGGCAAAATTTAGTGCAAGAGGAATACGGCGGTTGCTATGATGATACCTGACCATGTGGCTCAAGAGCCTTTGGGAACAGCTTGTAGGAAAAGATAGGAAAGCTTTGGAGATGTCCCTGACAGAAGATGCTGCAATGCTTTTGGCTGTTCCTTATGGGATATTCTGGTTAGAGCTCAGAAGACCAGAAGGCTGATAGACATCTTGTTGGTAAAGAGCAGGCTTGAGAGGTTTCTGCTGGGAAAAAAATGATTGCATTGGTTGTTGGACACCAGATGGTGTGTTTCATGCCTTGCCAGACAGTTTATCTGCATTTTGCTTATTTCCAGAGACTTTGCCTGAGACTGAGATTAAGAGTGGCAGTCTGATTAATTTGGCAGAGAAAATCTCAAGGCAGTCAAATGTTGAGGCCACAGCATGGCTATGGTTGGGGGCTTTTAGACAGATTTATGTTAAGAATCAAGAGCAAGGAACCCAAGAGGATGATTTAATGTTTCAAGTCTGGCCAGATAGGAAACTCCAATAAAGTTTTGAACTGCAAAGTTAGTACTCAGAAGCTCTCCATTGCTCAGAAAATAGAAATGATAGCCAGAGGGCATCACAAGCAGCAAATCTCCACCTTCGGTGCAAAAATGAAAGACTTTGCTGTGAGGAGAAAGCCACAGAGCACATGTTCCAGAATATCAGCAGCCTAGAAAAATTATTCCTCAGAATGGAATTCAGAGTGCCTAACAATCCAGGCACTTAATCCCTACAGCCGAGAGAGAGGAAAATCTAGCTACTGCTCTGGCTGGCAGCAGACTTTGGTATCATGCATGTGGGACGGGTTTTAGGTGTATGCACAATATGAGAGTTATAGGATTGAAAAGGCTTCCACATGGATCTCAGAAGGCCTTGGAAAGCCAGGCAATGTGGCCTGAGAGGGCAGTGTATGGCACTGTGAGAAGCCAGAGGCACAGTGGAGAGCCCACAAGTTTAGAGAAGCCAGGGATGTGGATTGTCTAAGAAAAGCTGTAAGGAGAAAGCAAAGTAGGCTTAGGAGTGAAGCCATGGGAGCTATAATCACCAGAAGTGCTACAAGGGTCAAATTGCACAAGCCCTTTGGATCTCAGATTGTCTGCATACACCTAAAACCAGTCCCACATTGATGCTGCCAAGGTCTGCTGCCACGGAACACATGGACATGGTTATAAGATTTAACATTTGCCCTACAGGATTTTGGATTTAGTTTGGTCCCAAGCCTTTGTATCTTTATCTCCCTGTTTGCAATTTTTGGAATGAAGAGGATTATCTTGTGCCACTAAATACTGTAAGTGTTTAACTTTGTTTCCATTTGTACCAGCGCTTGCAACTAAGTGTTTGCCTTAAATCTCAGAGGAGACTTGGGACTTGGACTTTTCACTGTTAGAACTTGGCAATTCTTGCAGAAGAACTAAATGCCTTTTGTATAAAAGAGTGTACATAATCTTGTCTGTGTTATAATGTTCAAGTTACAAAATGTTAAGAACAAGCATGTCTTTGTAGCTGGAAACCAATTTAAAGAAACGTGGCGGGTTGTGAAATTGACAAGGAGTAGGTTGTTACGGTTGAAACATGGTGTCAACTTGAGAAGTTTAGAAGATTAACTGAGCGGCTCAGCAGGGGGCAGGGTCCTTACCTTGTAAACATCCTGAGCCTGTGCTAGAGGAAGACATGGAGATGGTGTGGGTTTTGTAAAAGACCACTGAGGAGTGGTAGACTGCAGACAAAATAAGGGAGGCAAAGAAGCTTACTTCCTCCTCCCCTCTGTTCTTGTTGATTTTGACTCCTTAAAGCCTTTCTGCTATATGCCATTCTGCCTTAGAGGCAGCTAAGTATTGACTGCAGCCTCCACAAACTGTGAGCCAAGTAACTTTCCTTCCTTAATTTTTGGTGTCTAGTATTTTGTCTCAGCAATGACAGACTAGTAACCAAGACAGATGTAGAATGAAAATAGGAAAGAACACATTTAGGGGTATAGCTGGTGACCCTCTGGAAATTCTGTTGTTCAGTGCTATGATCTGTGGTGACTGTACATTACAAAATGCTATTCAATTACAAGAAAAGGTGTTTTTGAAAAGTTTTGGCTTGTTTTGTTTACTTTTGCCATATTGGAGGCTCTGAACCAAGGGCCATTCCTAGACATTTAAAAAAAATTTTTCCAGCCAGGCATAATAATCCCAGCACTTGGGAGGCTGAAGCAAGAGGATCCATGTGAGTTTGAGACCGGCCTGAGCTACAAAAGTGAGTTCAAAGCCAGCCTGACCTGCATAGTGAGACCCCTGTCTCAAAAAGACAAAACAAAATATTTTTTTCTTTTTCAAACAGGGGTCTCACTAGGTTGCTAAATTACCTAGTCTTGGCTCAAATGTACAGTTCTCCTGCATCAGCCTCCAAGAATGCTAGATTATCCACTGCAGCCAGCTAGAAAAATTTTAATGGAAAATATGAATGTTATTGGGTGAAAAGTACAGACACAGAAGTAAAACTAGAGTCAGGGTTAGATCAACTATGAGATAGATACTATATATATGTATATACACTATATATAGTTATAGATAAACCATTTTATCTATGTATCTAGTGTTTGTGTATAACAGAAATTAGAAAAAAATTTTCCAAATGCTCAGAATATTTGCCTCTAGAGGGTGAAATTACAGTGTCATGGACTCAATCTTTATGTACCTCACCCTAATGATTATGATAGAACTCTTGGGTGGTAATTAGGGTACAGTGAAGTTGTGAAGGGGGAATCCTCATGATGGAATCCCTACTATTGGAAGAAGAGACACTACTACACTAGGAAACTTAGAAAATCCTTTCTTTCTTTGTTCCTCCGTTTTTGTCTCTTGTCAATCTTCAATTTCGAACCTCTAGAACAAAAAGATGCCTGTGTTGTTTCATCCTTCTAATCCATGGTATTTTGTTTTATAGCCCAAGATGACAAATACATATGAATACTTGATTTTTGTCTTTATATATTCTTTGGAGAATTTTTGAAAAGTGTTATTTTTAAGAACCAAAGGCCAGATTTCTGGGAATACGGAGTGTTAAGCAGAAAGAAAGAATCTCTCTGGGAGTTGTCATCCAAACACTGGAATATAACAACATGAGGAACTCTGACAAGAGGGAGGGAATTGGGTCCACTGGACCCAGGAAGTATCTAAAGAGAGGATGGAAGCCCATCAGGACAGCAAAGTCAAAAACTCCAACAAAGAAGAAGGAGGTAGTTGGTGGAATCTTCTCCCAAAGTCAGGACATTCTTCATAAGAGGAGAGATTCAAAACTTTGGACACATAATGACTTCTGGCAACACTAAAGGCCTCCACAAAGAGACGCAGCAGTGGAAGGAAGAAGTGGATATGAAGGACTGCATCAGCTGGTGGTGAGTGCTGTGGGCCTGGACATCCTGTCAGAGAGATGAATTGGCTGGGGAGCCATCTTGTGCTGGGAGCACCTGAAGATGGAAATTAGCCCTTTGTGTGAGGGCAAGACAAGGCTGCAGTACCCAAAGCAACCAAGAGGCCTCAGTCTTGAGGAAACATCATGTCAGGACAATTTTAGACATTAGTCACTAGGCCACCTAGTGGCTTATGACAACAACTTTGCAAAGGTATAAACACCCCTACTGTTACATGGTTCCTTTGCCAATCAGGCAAACACACCTTGACCTATTGTAGCTATTACCTCCTGTCTTTACTTTCTAAATCCCCCTACCATTTTCTCCCAGGGACCAGTGACTCCCTATAATACTGGAGAGGGGCTAACTGAGCTCAGGACTCAGAACAATGGCTGAGTACCTCTAGCAGCTCCTAGCTGAGTTCAAGCCCACAGACGGTGCACTGACAGCTTCAGGCTGAACAGGTCTGTCCTTGTGGCCAGAAAACAGCTTGAACTTCAGAGGAAATCAAGATGTAGGTTTTGCCAGGCATGGTGGCGCATGCCTGTAGTCCCAGCACTTGGGAGGCTGAGGCAGGAGGATCAGTGTGAGTTCGAGACCAGCCTGGGCTACAAAAGTGAGTTCAAGGCCAGCCTGAACTGTATAGGGAGACCCTGTCTCAAAAAGAGAAAAAAAAAAAAAAAGAAGATGTAGGTTTACTGAGATTATCTACTACCCTGCACTAAGCTACTGATTACATGCTGGGATAAATCAACACAGGCCTGGAGTCTGTCTCTACATGTGGTCTACAGTGACAGCAGAAAAAACCTGGAAGTGGAATTTCTCTTTCCCTCTGTCCTTTCTCCTTCACTGTTTGATCTTGTTTGTATACGAGTATGAATGTAGTTTTTAACTTCATGGTTGTTATTGTGTTCTATTCATCATTTTATTTCTTCTCTCTTTTACTCTTTTTTTGTGACCTGGAGGATTGAACTCAGAAGCCTTTGCTTGCCAGGCAAGTGCTTATTCTACTGAGCTATCTTCTCGGACCTCTCTTTTCTCTTGACTTCTGCAGAAGTTTCTTGAAGTGCATGCAATCTTCCAGTTCCTCCAGCCTTGCCTCTTTCTCTATTTCTCTGTTTTTTTCAAAACCTCTTTCATCTTTTTTTTTTTTTTTTTTTTGTACCAGGAATTGAACTTAGGACTCTACACTTGACAGGCAGGCACTCATGCCAGTCATGCCCTGGTCCCAATAATTCCTTTCAATTTTTTCCCCTTGAGGGTAAAATTGGCATCATTTACTATATATAATTTTCTAGTTTGTTTTACATTTTGTTATATAACCATAAATCCAGTTCATATCATTAAAGCTGGCAAATTAACGGTTAGCCCAGTTTGTCATTTTCCAGTCTGCTTGATGCCATGGTTATTACTGATTATACTATCTTAGCCAATGTGACATAATTGGTCTAATCAGCTGTTCTTCCTGGCATACTGAGACTGAGATTGTCTAAGGATCATAAAGAATACCATTGGGCCAGTGCCCAAGAACCAGGAGCTGGGCAAGATAGGCAGCAACATTTTATCTCCAACAAATTGAAGAGGAAGGATTTTATTACACACTGAAACTCAAAAACCAGCTACACCTGGAAGATACCTCTGAGAAATAGTCATTTACTAAGGGTTTTAAATAATACCACAAAAAGCAACTCACTATAGGAAATTTATAAGTATCAACTCAGGAATTAAATTTAAAAAATGAGGGCCAGTGAGCAGGCTCAGCAATCTAAAGCACCTTGCTTGGCAAGTGCAAGGTCCTGAGTTTGATCTCTGGTACCATAAAAAAAAAGAAAGAAATAAAGAATCATAAATTCCCAACGCGGAAAGAATGGAATCTCTAAGACAGATTCAAGAAGATATCTAGGAGAATAAAAATTCCATTGAAAATATTCTCAGCAGAATGAGTCAATGTGAAGCAAAAATCTCAGATACAGAAAACAGGCTTACAGTTAGCAA
Source organism: Myocastor coypus (assembly GCA_004027025.1). Taxonomy (NCBI): domain Eukaryota; kingdom Metazoa; phylum Chordata; class Mammalia; order Rodentia; family Myocastoridae; genus Myocastor; species Myocastor coypus. The sequence goes on from PVJA010046709.1 coordinate 6,113, forward strand.
TCATGAAAGGAAAGATTTCTTTCTTTCTTTCTTTCTTTCTTTTTTTTTTTTTTTTTTTTTTTTTTTTTTTTTTTTTTTTTTTTTTTTTTTTTTTTTTTTTTTTTTTTTTTTTTTTTTTTTTTTTTTTTTTGCCTTTTTGAGACAGGGTCTCGTTATGCAGTTGAGGCTGGCCTTGAGCTCACTTTTGTAGCCCAGGCTGGTCTCGAACTCACACCAGTCCTCCTGCCTCAGCCTCCCAAGTGCTGGGATTACAGGCGTGAGCCACCACGCCCAGCAAGATTTCTTAACAATACTAAGGGGCCATCAGAGATCAATCCAGCAGCTGCTAGGTGATACAAAGAAGAATAGCATAATATTGATAGGAACCAATGAAAAAGGCGATAGCACAAGTGACACAATACCCTGTTCACAGATGTCACAGTAGAAAACTCTGTTAGGAAAAAGAATTTGACATATCTATAAGGTATATAGAACTCCAGTTAACTTTGATCAAAAAATATCTACAGCCAGGCACATCTTTAGTCAAGATTCTAAAATTCAATACAAAATAGTATATATATATATATATATATATATATATATATATATATATAAAGCTGCTAGAAAAAAAATGTCATCTACAAAGGACGACCTATCAGAATCACAGCTGATTTCTTAGCATAAACCCTCTAGTCAAGGAGAAGTTAGAGTACTTCAGAACCTAAAGAAAACAATCTCCAACTCAGATTGATGTACTCTGAAAAATTATCTTTCAAAAAAAAAATTTTGGTACCAGGAATAGAATTTACAACCTTGCGCTTGCAAGGCAGGCACTCAGGGTGCTACTAAGATATGTCCCTTGTCTATCCTTCAAAATTGGTGGAGAAAGAAGATACTTCCATGCATAGTACACCTGACAAAATTCATGAACACTAAACCTACACTCTTAAAATGTTTTGAAAGACTTTCTAGAAAAAGATAACAAAGACTAGGGGGCTTTAGGGTTAGCTCAGTGGTTGAAATGCCTGCATGGGCAATCCCAGTCAGGCACAGGGGATGGTGGTTCAGTCCCCCTACTTACCCTTAAGACAGCCTGAGCCAGCCAAAAATAAAAATAAAAAAATAAAAAACAAAGACTACAACTCCATAAACCCCAGTTGAAGGAATTCACCAGGCAAGGAAAACAAATAGGGGGAAAGAAAAACAGAAAGCAATAACAGGAAAATACTATGACAAAGATAAGCTAATACATATCAATTAGAATCATCAATGGTTTTCATCACCAAAAGAAAACAAACTGGTAGAATGCATCAAGAAGCTAGATCCAACAATATGCTACATGCAAAATCACAAGTAATTCAAAAGAAATTCACAGACTTGAAAGTCAAAGGATCAAAAACATTGTTGCATGTGACAGGAATACAGGAAAAAGTGAAGGTAGCTATTGTATTTGCAGATAGGGTGAATTTCAAGCAAAGACTAAGTTAGACAAAGAAGGTCACCAGATCCTTGTAAAGGGAGTAGAGGAAAACATAACAATCATAAATATATAAACAAGAAATACCAGTGCCTCCAACTATATAAAACAAATATTAAACATGAAAAATATCAAATAAGCACTAATACAATTGTATCAGGGTATCTCAATACCCCACTGTCACAAAAAACACATCTACTAGACAAAAAATAAACAATGAAATACTAGAACTGAACCAAAATTTTAAACGAATAGACTTATTAGATGTTTGTAGAATATTAGGAAATCTAAGCTATTTGAAACGTGTTTTACATTTTTAGTTGAAGTCGACTTTTCTAACTGTCTGTTACTTTATACTAATTGCTAGGACAAAACACTCAAAACCCAAAATGAAAGAAGTTTGAAAGGTTTATTTAGCGAACAGTTTGTGGAAGTTTTATTCCACACTTGGGTGGCTCCTAGTCAGAGTGGTACATGGCAGAGAGCAGCAAAGAGCAAAAGGAGGGGCAGCAACTATGGCTTCTATCAAGCTTCTCTCCCCTCCTTATATTGTAAACAAGCTACCCTTGAGGCTGGGTGAAGAACTCACACAATGTCCATGCCCCCTCTTGCACAGGATGAGGATGCTTACAAACTAAGAACCCTGGTTCTCTGCTGAGTTACTCAATTAAACATTTAAATTTCTCAAGTTGACAAACAGTATCAACCAGTACACTAAGTAAACATATTTTTTATCCATTTATGTGTATATTAAGAAAGAAAAAGAGTTACAGAGAGCTGGCCAGATAGCTCAGTTGGATCAGGACCCGGGCTTGATCCCCAGTGCACCATGCCAGCCCTGCCCCCAAGGCACACTGAGATGCCAAATCAGACTGAGTGTGGTGGTGTAAGCCTATAATCCCAGCACTTGGGAAGCTGAAAACAGGACGATCACTATGAATCTGATCTGTGTAGTGAGACCCTGTAGACCCTGTCCTAAATGCATAAAAAAGTTACATACCAAAAAACAAATCAAAATGAAACAACAACAAAAAAAAATTGATTCAAAGGAGCAGAACTTTTTTTTTACTTTTTAGATGTTTTAAGAACTCCAGCTCGCACCCGCCCACCATCCCGAGGTAGCCTGTGGTGGCCAACCCAAACTCCAGCTTGGACCTTCCTGATAACCTGACCTAGAGCTCCAGCTTGGATCCTGCCCGCCATCCCGAATGCGCCGCGCGGTGGTCTTAGCCCACATCCATCCCCTGACTCATCAGTGGCCCAAGCTCCAATTCCACCCACCTTACCCACTGGGTTTCACAAGACAGCCAGGTAAGAACTCTTTCAGCCCGTTTTCATCACCCAACTTGACAACTGCCCGAACCCGACACTACCCGCTATCCCCACAGGGCTACACACGGCCGACCACAGTCCTAACCCAAGGGGCCTCGTGGTAACCAGCTGGCTGAGCTCTGACTCACAGCCAGGCGTGTCTGGAGGGGAGCAAGCTTGGTGGATCCAGACCTAAATTACCATAGGTGCTAACTGTATAACTTCACCAAAATGCAGAGCACTGCTACAAAAAATGATAAAGACAAGGAGCAAGATCCAATCTCAGGTCCCAAGTCCACACAAAACAAATAAAGGAGACACTACTATGGAAGAAAATGGGAATCATGAAGATGAAATCTCTGAATTGATAGCGTCTGAGGTAGACAGAAAAGTACAGAAACATATAGAGCAACTCAGATCAGAGATAACATCTGAAGTAAAAAAAGAAATGCATGAATTAATAGACTCTGAGGTGGAAAAACAACTGCAGAAATGTAGAGAGGAAACCAGAGCAGAAATAATCACTGAAGTTAAAAAAAAGACATCTCTAAAATAATAGCATCTAAAGTAGGGGAACAACTACAGAAAGGTAGACAGAAGAACAGAGCAGAAATAATCCTGAACTAGAGAGAGAAAGGATAACTATAATGAGAGATTTCAGTACTACTAAAGAAGACACTGATAAAAAATGAGAGGAGAATAGAAAAATTATGGATTTCCCTGATGGAGCAATATAGGAAAAAACAGATCACATGAAACAGTTTCAAAGAGATATACAAGAAAATAAAATCTCAATCACAAGCTGGTAACTGTATGAACAAAAGTGAAGATAGAGTCTCAGATCTTGAAGACACAATCCCAGCTAGTGAAAAGGTAAGAAACGATCTCTTAAAAACAACCAGGATGCAGGAAAAATAATTGAACATCTGCAAGATGATGCAAAAATGAACAAAGTGAAATTAATAGGAATCAGTGAGAAAGAAGGAGTCAACACAAATGCTATAAAAAGAATATGGGCAGAAGCTATAGTAGAAAACTTCCCAAATTTGAGAAAAGAATTTCAGATACCTGAAGCATGTAGAGCTCCAAATAACATCAATCCGACTAAAAACACACCCAGACATATAGTAGTCAAGATCCCCCCACAAAAAAGGGCTGGGGAAAGAGCTCAGTAGAATAAAGCACTTGGCTTGCAAGCACAAGATCCTGAGTTCAATCCAGATTAAAAAAAAAATCATAGAAATTCAGCAGAAGAATAATATGCTAAAAGCTGCTAGACAAAAGAAATAGATCACATTTAAAGGAAAACCCATCAGAATAATGGCAGATTTCTCTTCACAAACCATGAAATCAAGAAGAACATGGAGAAGAGTGCTTCAAGTCCTCCATGAAAACAAAGTCAAGCCCAGACTGCTAGACCCAGCAAAACTCTCCTTAAATAGGGGCTGGGGAGATAGCTCTGTGGCACAAGTGCCTGACTGGCAAGTGCAAGGTCATGAGTTTGAACCCCAGTCCCCGAAAAAAAAAAAAAAAACTCTCCTTAAAGTATGAGAAGAGGTGAAATACTTCCATGATAAGGAACAACTAAAGAATTTCATGACATCAAAGCCAACTTTACAAAGTATACTACAAAAAATTTTAGAGAGGGACCAAAACGACCTGAACTCAACAAATGAGAACAGAAAGAACCCACTAAATAGGGCAACCAATTAAACAAAGGAGAAAAAGGGGTAAACAGTAGTAAGTAAAACTCATGTCAATCATAAGTAAATACATTTCAGTTATAACCATCAATGTAAATGGACTCAATTCTCTAAAAGAAATGACTGGCAGAGTGGATAAAGAAGCAAAATACAACCATATGCTGTATGCAAGAAACACATTTAACTCATAAAGAAAATCATAGGCTAAAAGTTAAAGGATGGAAAACAATACTAGATGCTCCAACACCTAAAAAAGAAAGCAGAGGTAGCAATCTTGTTTGCACTCTAAACTTCAAACCAAGATTGGTCAAATGAAATAAAGAAGGCCACTACATACTGGTTAGGGGAAAAAATTCAAGATGAATAGGTAACACTCATAAATATGTATGCACCCAACACAGGAACACCAAGACAAACCTTAATGGACATGAAATATCTCAAATCCAATTCCATAGTCTTAACAGAAGACCTTAACACCCCTAGCTAACCTCAACAAAGAGAGTAAAGAAAAGATTCAAATTCAAGCAATAAGGAATGAAAAGGGTTAAATTCCTACAGACCCAGCACAGATTCAGAGGATCATAAATAGCTACTTTGAGAATCTTTACTCACACAGAATTGAAGACACAGATGAAATAGACAAAATGCAATAAAAAGCCTACCGACAAACAAAAGTCCAGAACCCCATTGATTCACCACTGAATTCTGCAAGAAATTTATAGAAGACATAAGCCCAATACTCCTCAAACTCTTCAATGAAATTGAAAAGTAAGCAATCCTCCCAAAAACATTCCTAGAAGCAAGTATTACACTGATACCAAAACCAGAAAGATACGCAACTAAAAAAAAGAATTACAGGCCAATTTCTCTCATGAACATAGATGCAAAAATCCTCAATAAAATCCATGCCACTAGAAAATGACAAATGAAGAAGATTATACACCATGACCAGGTAGGATTCATCCCAGGGATGCAAAGATGGTTCAATATATGCAAATCTATTAATGTAATACATTATATCAATAGAACCAAAGGCAAAAATGTTATGATTATCTCAATGGATGCAGAAAAGACTTTTGACAAAGTCCAACACTAACTCATGTTCAAAGTCCTGCAGAAACTTGCAGTAGAGAGCCTTTACCTCAAGCTGATAAAAGCTATCTATGACAAATGAACAGATAACATAATTCTAAATGGGAAAAAAGTGAAGCCTTTTACTCTAATATCTGTTACAAGACAAGGATGTCCTGTATCACCACTCCTATTCAATATAGTTCTGGAATCATTAGCTGCAGCCATTACACAAGAGAGAGAAATAAAAGGAATAAAAAATAGGTAAAGAAGAAGTTAAATTATCATTATTTGCTGATGACATAATTATTTATTTATTTATTTGTTTATTTATTTATTTATTTATTTTGTGGGACTGAGTTTGAACTCATGACCTTGCACTTGCCAGGTAAGCACTTGTGCCACAGAGATATCTCCCTAGCCTTCCATGATAATTTATTTGGAAGACCCCAAAAACTCCACCAACAAGCTACTAGAATTGATACACAAATTCAGCAGCATTGCAGGTTGCAAAGTCAACACATAAAAGCCAAGGACATTCCTCTATACAGATAACAAACACACTGAGAGAGAAATTAGAGAAACAGTACCTTTTATGATAGCACTGAAGAAAATCAAAATACTTAGGAATTAACCTAACTAAAGAAGTGAAAGAGCTTTTCAATGAAAACTACAGTACTCTGAATAAAAGAGATCCTAGAGGATTTAAGAAAATGAAAAGGTATTCCCTGCTCCTGGATGGGAAGAACCAATATTGTGAAGATGGTCATACTCCCTAAACGGTTATACAGATTTAATGCAATGTCTATCAAACTACCATCAACACACCTCACAGAACTGGAGAATTCATTCCTAAAGTTTATTTGGAACCAAAAAATCCTAGAATTCCAAAGTCAATCCTGGGCAACAACGGTAAGGCAGGAGGCATTACAATTCCTGACCTAAAATTATACTACAAAGCTACAGTGATAAAATCAGTATGGTATTGGCCAAAAAATAGATCTGAGGATCAGTGGAATAGATTAAAAGATGCAGAAGCAAATACAGACACACTCAGCCACCTTATTTTCAACAAAGGGACCAAACATGCTTATTGGACGAAAGATAGCCTCTTTAATAAATGGTGCTGGAAAAATTGGCTCTCTACATGCTGAAAACTAATACTCGACCCAGGTCTGTCACCATGCACTAAACTAAAGTCAAAACGGATTAAAGATCTAAATATTAAGAGAAACATTAAATCTCCTGGAAGAGAATGTGGGAGAAAATCTTGAAGACATCTGGGTAGGCAAAGAGTTCAAAGACAAAAATCAAAGTGCACATTTAAAACTTGAAAGAATCAACAACTGGGACCTCCTGTGGTTAAGAAGTTTTTTCACTTCAAATGAGATTACCAACAGAGTGAAAAGACAATCCACAAATTTTGAAAAGATTTTAACTAATACGTATTCAGACAAAGTTCTTTCTAAAATTTATAAAGAACTAAAAGCCATCAGGTTCCCAAAATTCAAAGACCCAATCCAGAAATGGGCATCTGAGATGAACACACACTTCTCAGAGAAAGAAATTCGAGAAGCCTACAAATACATGAAGAAATGCTCAACATCACTAGCCATTCATGAAATGCAAATCAAAACAACATTTAGATACAATCTCAGTCCAGAAAAAATGGCTACCATAAAAAATCAACCAGCGATAAATGCTGGAGAGGCTGTGGGGAAAAAGGAACCCTTCTCCACTGCTGGTGGGAATGCAGACTGGTACAATCATCATGGAAAGCAGTGTGGAGACTCCTTTAAAAACTAGAACTAGAAATCCCATTCAATCCAGCTATCCCCCTACTGGGAATTTTCCCATAAGAACTGAAAACATCATATCATAGCGATATCTGTGCACCTATGTTCATGGCAGCACAATTCATCATAGCCAAATCTTGGAAACAACCAAAATGCCCATCATCTGAAGAATGGTTGAAAAAAAAATGTGGTATTTTTATACAATGGAATATTTCTCAGCTATAAAGAATGATAAGCTGGAAGACTTAATATATAAATGGATGTATATTGAACATATACTCATTAGTGAAATAAACCTGACCTACATGTGTAAATATCGTATAGTCTCCCTAGTGTAAAAACTCAAAAGAAGAAATAAAAATGGAGAGACATAACACAGCTGAATGGGAATCAAAGACTTAAGGGTTAAATAGCAAAGTGACTAGAAAGAGAAAAGAGAGGAAAGATAGTAGGAGCAGAAACTATGCACTTATATGCACAGGATGAATTAGACAATTGTCCTAAGAAACCTCAAAAGGTTTTTGACACTAATGACAGCATTATGTAACACTAAAGCTATGCTTGGAATGCTGTCATTCTGGCCTTTTGGATGTGTGCTGCGTCCAGTGTAATTTCAGTTACTGTTATACACTCTTTCAGGTAAATGGTTGGTTTACAAGAAACCAAAAAGGGTATTAAATGAGAGTAAGAGACTAGGCAAAACGCCAAAGGATGGACAGGCTAAAATTTGGTACATGCTTATATTTCTAAATATCTGTATATAAATGTGTATCTGCTTTTATCATATGGTATAGGGATTTATTAGAATATCGATGATTAATGGAAATACCAATTCCAAGTTAAGTCTAAGATGTTTGATATTCAGAAAGATAATGATATTAAGCTCAAGCATCTATATTTTAGAGTAGTAGTATCACTAAGCTTATCTTCTGGAGGGCTAAGAATATAAGTTTATGATCAAAAATTAGAGAAAAGGAAGGGCTATGAGGATAGCCAATATTTTGGCCCTAGCTATTCAAGGTCAATGAGGACTCAAGACAGAACAGAACCTGTGCTGTAACATTCTATAACTCAGTGGTTTCCAAAATTCTGCTCAAGGAGATTAAGGGACCACAGAGGAAAGGGATTCAAGGTATATAGTATGCCTAAGGAGAATTACCTAGAGAGAAAACATTCTCTTGGGCTTTCATAGAGAGCAAACTGGTCAAGCAATGGCTGTGACCTATCCAGACAGCTGACACCGACAACAGTTCTACAAAGCACTGTACATGGTTCCAAAGTAAATCCTGAGGGGATTTGGCTGACCTTAGGAGATACAAAAACTACATGTTTCATTATGCAGGTCTTGCTTTAACTTGCCCTTAACCACCCAGCAGAAAAGTTTAAACATGATGCATAAAATGTAAAGGTAGGTGAGCATGCTGGCTGTAAAAGGCTCTAATCAACAGCTTCCAACATTGCCGGGTTTTGCCAGTAACCCACTGCAATTATGGAACATTTGACTATGTATACAATTACCTTCTCTTAGATCAAAG
>PVJA010046710.1:0-14967 GCA_004027025.1 Myocastor coypus
AGGGAGGCATGGCTAGGGAAACATTTCAAGGTGGCAGAAGAGAAAAGGGGTAGATCCAGCTGCTTTTTCCTTTCTCCATAGATTGCATGCAGGCCATCCACTCTCCAGTGAGTGTAGGAGGCGTGCCTTCTCCATGCCCTCCTCTTGCACAGGCTCAGGATGTCTACAAAGTGAGGACCTGGCCCCCTGCAGAGTTCTTAAACTTCTCAATCAAGTAGGCACAATGAACAGTATCCTAGGGAGGTGAGAGTAGAGTTAGTTTAGCTTCTAGACTTCTCAAGTTGACACCAGGTATCAAAGTATTGCAGCCTCCCAAGTAGATGAAACTGTAGACCTGCACCACTATGCCTGGCTATCCCAAGTTCTCTATCCTGTGTCACCTCCCTCAGCCTCCATGAGTCATTGCTAATAAATAGCTAAATAGTTTTATATGAAACTAAATGTTTACTTGGTGTCTTTCTTTTGTTTGCTCTTTTTCCAGTGGCCCTAATCGTGGGCATTATATTACTATTGTGAAAAGTCATGGCTTCTGGCTTTTATTTGACGACGACATTGTAGAGGTGGGTATGCAGTTTTTCTTTTATAGGAACAGGGTACAGGTGGGATTTGAGGGGAGATGTGTATGGTTTCCAAAATAGTAGTTTCCTCATAATCTGACTTGAAAACTTTATTTTTATGTTTTTGTCAGAACTAGTGTCAGCTGATCCCATTAAGTGTTCGCAGTGGAGGGGTGTGACTGTGGACTGCTGTGTTGTTGTTAACTGGTTAGCCATATAGATGACATCTCTAAATTTTGATGCCACCTTAAATCACAATTCCTACCATGACTAATGCTCTCTGTATATAGGACAAGTAATAGATTTCACAATTATACTCTAATTGTTTTATGACACGTTTTCCTTTTTAAAAAAAAATCCTATATTGATAGAATCGTTACTTAAATTATGTATTTTTTTAGTCTGTTGGATTTGGAATCTTTATATTACACTGAAGCATTTCACATACTGACTTCGGTGTAAAGTAGTACTGGCTGGAGTGGATGTTACACTCAAAGCCATGATCTATTTTAACCCACCGGGGTAACTTTTAGTAGAATAACAGTAAAACAAATGAACTCTGATGGCCTGAAAGAATTGAGATAACTAAGAATTAGTCAAAGACCTTCCTATTCTATTTACCATTTTGAGAGACAGAATTTCTGGTTTCTTCAGAGAATACATAGCAGTGGCTACTAATAAATGAAAGGGTGGCTTTCTTCCCCTGTGATTTGCAATTTTATGTAATGATGCCCCTCTGTCAAGTTGATGCAGTGTCCATTTGGTATGAAACATTCCTAATTGTGATTTTATAACAGCTAATGTTGTCTTATATTTTATTGTATTGTTCATTAATATTCCTTTCCCTGGGAATCATGGTAAATAATTGCATTTTTTTTCCTTCATTGCAGAAAATAGATGCTCAAGCTATTGAAGAATTCTATGGCCTGACGTCAGATATATCAAAAAATTCAGAATCTGGATATATTTTATTTTATCAGTCGAGAGAGTAACGTAAAGAACTGTGGGACTAATTCAAGTGGAGGGGGCACCGTTCAAAGCACTATTTCCCAGTTTCTCTGCAGACCCCTTTCCTAGTGGCCCAGTAGTGTTATCACTCCGAGTCTGAATGGTCTGGCTGTGTTAAACTTTCTCCTCTTGTTTTACATGCAGCACTACTCTTGGTTTTATTTGGTCTGAGGTAGCGTTAACTGCAATCAATTGTCACAAGGTTTATATGAGTTGACAGTTGGTGATTTGAAAATTTAGGTGAATGATATGCCATGTCTGATGTCTGGCTAAATGAGAATGACATTTCCAGTGAATGTCACAGTCTATATTGAGTGTTTATGAAACTTCTGGGGTCTCCTTTCAGTGCATTCCTTTAACTTGCCCCTGGAAGCATTGCTACACAGTTTCAGCTTGTTTGCTACATTTTGGACAGAAGGACAGAAGAATTAGGTAGATGTTTACCTTATAGGGCTGCAACTATAGCTTTAAGTTTGTGCAAGGGAAAATGTTTCAAAGTGAGTAACCTTGATATTAAAAATCATCTTCCACGTAGAGCAGGGTGAAGAGAAGCTGTGCGTGGTAGCTGGAGTCCGCACCGAGCTGTGCTGACCTAGCCATAGAATTCCAGGGGCTACGAAGTTGTGGAGCTCAGGGCCGGCAAAGCCAAGAGGAAGAAGTTTCTGTGGACAGTAAAGAGATTGCTTTTCTTATCTTTTTACCAAAACCAGGTTTCAGGAAGACATTTCAATGCTGTTAATTTGTAGTGAGACTTTTCTTTAAGGTCCTATGAGTTGTACTTGTCCCATACCTGGCACTGCTAAGCTTCTCGAGCTGCCTTTCCAATCCTGCTGATGTCTTGCAGTCTGTGGTCCCAGGGTTGAGATGCCATTCTGACTGCCTCTGGCACCTCTCTCCTTAACCTGCCAGCACCACCACCTTCCAAGTTGGGAGGAGTGGAAGCACTGCACCTTTGCACCCGCCAGCCACCTCATCAGCTTATTTTGTTAACACATTCAGTCTGTTCACTGAGGCACTGGTGAGTTCCAGGGCTCAAATGGAGCCCTCGCTAGAGGCAGTGCTGGAGTTAGCTGGGTGAGTGGGTCGACGGGAGTGTTAGTGGCTGCTGGAGCAGTGAACAAGATGGCAGCTGTTTGTCTGGCTGAGACTCCTAGAATGCACAACAGGACAGTTTTTTGGAAGAACCTCATCTCACTATAGTTTTACTTTTTCCACTTTTGTTACATATGTATTTATTAGAGCATTTGAATATTGGTACCTTCTATTAAAAAGGTCAATTTGGTGTTTTGCTGTTGATCTGGTGTTTGGTTTCCTACAAATACCAAGTCCTAGATCTTGACTTCCTTTGGGAAGTCAGTTGACTTCCGTACACTATAAATACTGTGAACATTATTTTGTTACCTAATACACCTGCGAACAAACATGCAGACTCTTGGCATAATGTGAACTAAAACCGAAATTGTTAGCCATTTTGCAACCATGAAGAGGACAGCACTTTATCTAGATAAAAACTGGATTTTTTATTTTTTAAATATCTTGAACTGTTCATTGCTCAGAACTTAAGCATGCCAACACTTCATTTGTTCATGCTTGAAGTGAAATGTTTTACTCTTCACTGGAGAAGACAAAACAGGGTGATCTTCATCTTACTGTTTCATACAAGTGACGAAAATGTACCTTGCCTTGATTAGAGGCAAATCCGTGTTTATAATAGTTTATTTTTCCTTCATGAAACATTCTGTAATCAGTTACCTAGGAAGTGAGTCTTTATTCGTCAAGGGAAAGTCACTTTCCAATTGAAGGAGGTTGATGTAAAGAAATATTTGTACTATTTATAATCCATATGTTTGACTGCAAGTTACAAAGTTTAAGAAAATGATGGTTGAACTCTTAATATATTTGGAACTGATTGATAAGAAAAAACTATTAAATTATCTTTGAAACCATTTTTGGAGCTAATTTATTAGATAAAAATGTTTCAGTTGCAGGTCTGTAGGAATAATAGTTCAATGCTACGTTATAAGTTCTCAGTGCATTTTTCTTTCCCTTTTTGAATCTGTAAAGAGATTTCCCTAGTGATTTAACTGAAATAATTGTTTTTAATAGAATCAGATAAAATTTTAATATTCATGGCTAGCTTTTTAGAATAAAAAAGATGAGTAGATTTTTGGAATAAAAAATGTGGAAAATATTGCACAGACATTCAAACAGTTATTTGATGCAAGAAAAGAGGATTAGCAAAGACCAAACGCACTTCTGTACCAATACTCCATCAGCTTTAAAAGATTTAGAGCTGTCTGGAAACTTTTTACCTCTTCCTCTTCTATTAAAAAAAAAAAAAAATAGAAAAACCTTTAGGCAGCTACATTTTCTCCCCAGTCATATTTCCTTATGTAAAGATGGCATGCACACATTGTGTTACTTTTTGTCCCTGTTCCTAGCATAAAGCAGAGTGCTATGGGGTATGCAAGGCCATTCCATGGTCACAGTGATAGCACAAAGGCTCAGCAATACTCCCTCCCATGGCCAGGGTTTTGTGTGTCTTTTTCCAGCAGGAATAAGTAGACCTGCTGGATTTCTCTTAACTGCTGGGTGTTTAAGATAAGTTACAGTGTTTTACACTTGAAAAACTGAAATACTTGCTTTATTGGTTTCTTAGTAGATTCCTGTCTAGGTTATGGTACAGTGTGCTAAAGTCTTCTGTTTAAAAGCAGATTTTGGTGAAATGCTGGGTTCAGTCCCATTGTTTTGGTGCAGCTTCCATTCCAAGGCAGTACCTAGTGCACTGGGGGAAGAGCAAGGAACAGCATTAGCAGGCTGTTGGCTTGGATAGGAGGCCAGAATACTTGATTTTATTAGTGTAGTATATTTTGATTTTAGGATGAAATGAAAAAATAACAATTGGTCCCTTTGCTTTTATTTCCGTGGATATCCTTAACTTTATGGGCATGCCTAAGAAGAAACTACGTTCCAACTGGTGGCTAGGGCTTATTTTAGATATTGGAGTGTAGCTTTATAACAGATGGATTTTATCTTAGAACATTGCATTTTGATTGACTTTGTATATTCATGTGTATTAAAATACTGTTCACTAAATGTTTTGTCCTCCTTTGCTATTATGTGGTCAAGGCATTTATCAGCACTATTGTTATTAACTCATGTAAATCACATGGGTTAGTGAAGATTATTTCCTATTTTCTGCCTAATTAAATTTCTGTTTTCTAGTATTTCATTAATTTATTTTTTGCTCCCATTTCTGTATAACAAAAATAGTTACTGTATCTGTATGGCATTCACTTGATTTTGTTGCTAAAAGACTTGTAGTTTTATTTAAATAATCTGTACCTTAGTTTTTTAATGTAACCAGTTCAAGCACTTTAAGCAATAATGTCAATCTTGTGAAATTTCAATCAGTTTAACACCCTGCCTCTAAAATTGTTTGCAAAAAATAAAAAAATGAAAAAAAATAGTAATTCTCTTTTTAGAGAATTATATCTGGGTACTCTTATACACATTGACCTAAGATTGATTCTATCAAATTGTGAGTCAGGAGTAAGTCTCATGTCCAGGGAATTATTTCAGACTTAATATTGAAGCAGTAGAAGTGTGAAGATTCTGGTTACTATGATAGTAAAGGGAATGTGATTGCCAGGGTTGATAAAAATCAGTGTTCTCAAGATAACACTCCTTTTTTGAGTGAAAGAGAGCAACAGAATTTATCCAGAAACTCCTATCTGGGGAATAACTGATTGAGAAAAATCAGTGTTGAAGGATAGGTAGCTAACTTAATTGCACAATGAGTTCCTTTTCTGGGACTAGTTAAATAAAACAGCTTCCGTCTCTGGGGTCCTAGCAGCATCTGGTGTTTAGAAAGAGAACGAGATTTGGTCCTGGCCCTTCTTGGCTTATTTGAGCCGTGGGGATCCCAGCTTCATGAACCTGGTGCAGCTCAGCACAGCACTACCTCTTCAGAGTGCAGCCTGTGGCAGTCCCTGCCCAGGTCTCAGAGTGAAGCCTTGAGTTACTCCCAGGATGAGCACTCTCCCAGCCAATCACCAGGCGGGAATCCATGCAAGGAACAGAAGTTAATCTGAATCCATACCTGGGCCCAGTTTTGGAAATATACCCCATGGGCCAGAGAGGTAGTGTTGTGTTGTAATGGAATGCCTATCCTTCGTTGGAGTGGTAGAGTTGAACCTGAATGGGAACAGAGCTGTAGGGAAAGCCACCCGCTGCCAGGTGAATCAAAGGAAGAGAACACCTTAAGAGTATGCTTTGCTTGTCCAGGCCTTGTTTTCTCCATCTGTTAAATGGGGGATAATAGGCCTGTTACTACTAAGCTACCATGGTAACACAACTTTTGAAGAATGAAAAGTGTTATCTCCAAGTGTCCCTCTCTTTTGATTGACACTTAAAACACCTCTGACAGGAAATGAAGCCTTCCATATCATCCATTGCCTTATATTTACATGAGGATAAAAATATTTGCTAAGTTATTGCTGTGCCCACTGGAAAACTTTTGATTGTGGGCATAATCTTAAAAACAAACTACATAGAACTTCTAGAGATGCATTGGTTGGATGAATTTTAAGTAAACAGTACCTTTGACTGTGAGGCATTGTGACACCATTTGGAACCTAGAAAAGTGAAAGAGATAGGTTCGTCTTCTCATTTCTTGGCTCAGAAGAAATATCTGTGTAGAACAGAGATTTAAAGTTGTATAAGTAGCTTGTGAGGACTGTGTGGGCATTTGCCCTGGCCTGCCTGTGCAAATGACACTTTTCCACAGTAGGCCCGTTCCTCTCTTCCATGGGGCTCACCCTCTTTCCTGCCTGCCATTGGCATTGCCTTAGCCTTCCACCTCCTAGCGATGACATAATTTTAAAAACAAAGTGTAAAACATTATTTTGCAGCAGTGGACTTGAATGTTTCACATTTTAATTGTCATAATAAAGGAGAAAATATGTTGAGCGTCCTAACAATGATTTTATAAATCAAGTGTCTGCCATTTGTAAGCCATTTGTTTATGTTATTACCAAATAATTAAAGCACATTCCAACTTAACCAAATTAAATTAAGGAACAAGAGTCTTTAAGCTGTACGACTTTATTTGCCTAACAACTTGTGTTCTCATTTTTTGGGGTACTGGTCTGATTTAAAGTGCTTTGAACCAAACACATGGGAGCTTACAAATGAAAGATAACTGTTTTGGTTATGTGAGACTAGGCAGAAATGACATGGGATTTTGTGAAAAGGATTCCTAATTTTGCACTCACTTCCCATGTGTTTAATAATGAAGTATTCACAACCTTGAGGATATTCAAGTTATAAATTACATTGCTGTGTGTTTCATATTTTTCTCCCAAGAGTGAGCATGTAAGTTATTGAAGATAGTGTCTTTTTTTTTTTTTTTTTTTTTTTTTTTTTTTTTTTTTTTTTTTTGCGGATACTCAAGCCAGAAGCTAAATACCTCAAGCCAGAAGCTAAAGGAGGACAGGGCTGACCAAATAGCTCAGTGGATTAAAGCACCTGCAAGCAGGTGTAGGGGCTAGGAGTTCAATCCCTGGGCCTGCTGAGCCGGTTCTGCCCCCAGAGCTTGCTGAGACATCTTGAGACTGGGCATGGTGGTGCATACCTATAATCCCAGCTCTTAGGAGGCTGTAAACAGGTGGATCACTACGTGTCCAATCTAATAGTGAGGCCCTGAACACCCTGTAGACCCTTCCCTAAAAAAATACAAATAATAATAGTAATAATAAAAGTAAAGGAGGAAGGGCTTATTTCGGCTCACGTTTGTAGAGGTCTTGGTCCATAGCTAGCTAACTCCCGGGGAGGGTGATGTAGCAGAGGAGACACAGTCCATGGCTTGGCAGGCAGGGAGCTTCTAGCAAGGAACCTTCCTTTATATTCTGTCCAGATCACAGGCCTAGTACCCAGTGCCACCCACACCAGAACTATTATACTCAGAACCCAAACCAATCAGTAGACTAATTATAACACCCTAAATCCATATTTACACACACTAGATCCGTCTACTCCTGGAAAGTTCCATTTATGAGTTCATGAGGCTTTGGGGAACATGTAGAATACAAACTAAAGTTGCAGTGTGGAATTCCACAGAATCTTCCTGGGGAAGAAGGTTGCATGAGTGTTGTCAATTGCAATCATGTTTTTTTTTTTTTTTTTTTTTTTTTTTTTTTTTTTTTTTTTTTTTTTTTTTTTTTTTTTTTTTTTTTTTTTTTTCCCCCTGATCTTACAATAGTAGGGAAATTTTGAGAGGAAAACATCCTTTGAAGAGTCTAATGGCTTTTGAAGGACGAACTCACTGAAGAACCTACTCTTGGGAATTGGCAGGGAATGTGCAAGAATAAAAGGGACCATGAATCTCAGAGGGAATATGAGGGGAGTAAATTTAAAGCTTTTCACACAACTCTTCCCAGAGCCTCCCTGTAACGCCATCCCAATCTGTGTGTTCACCTTGTGGAGTTACAAACTTCATCAGTGACCCCAGCCTCTAAGCAGCGCACAGATACTGTGTTATTTTTATTATTGCCCTGATCTTGACCTTTGATGGGAGAATTGCAGGCACATTCAGTAGTTGTATGGAAAAAACTTTGGGCCTGGAATCTCAAGTTGAGGTTTCAGTGAAGGATAGTCACCAACCAACACCATCATCACAGCATGTGGGAGGAAAAGAGTTGAGATGAGATCCAAGTTCAAATCCTACCTGTTGTTTCCTACTTGGGTGGTATTAAAAGTAGACATGCTGGAGTAGGGTACTAATGAGTGTTGTCTGAAGAGGCCCTTCTCCAGGGGCTTCCAAAGGGATACATGGGTGAAAACAGTGAAACAAGTGCCACCTACTCAAATGAAGAGGTCCTGGGGACATTAGACTGTACTGCCCTATCAGTTCTCACATCAACTCTCAGGCTTGAGAGACAAAGGTTAAGAGAGGTGAACAAAGGGAAACCACTGCTGATGGCTGGGAACTCTCCTGCACTTGGAGCTTGTCAAGGGCCTGTTGGGTGCTCAGCTGGGCCATGAGGTCTTCCTGTGCAGTATAAATAAACAACCTCAGAGCACCAGCCTAAGACAAGGCCTCACTGAGACCATGATGAGGTGAGATGAAAAAAATGTCCACGAAGTACCAGACACCTTCCTCCCACCCACTCCACCGCCTATGTGAGCGCCGGCTTACTAGTTCCAACTTTACCTTCCCTCTCTTCTGACCTGATGGGGTTTGGTAAATTGTCCAGTGGAAACTCTCCCCGCTTCCTAACGGTACCCAAGTGACCCAACAAAAACTCCAGTCCTCTAGTCTCTTTCTTACCTCGCTTACCAAGGCAACACACAGCTCTGGGCTCTGGATACAATGAATACTAAACAATTGGTTCACCCTACTGTGTTCCTGTCTGGTGGGCACCCACAAAGAAGAGTGCAAGACTGAGTGAGACAAGCCACTTCCTGGGATCTGCTCTCGTGGGTGCAACAGCAAGAAGAGTGTCATATGAATAAATGCAGTGGTCCTAAGTGTCATGCTTCATGGACTCCTTGCATGAGTGTTGATGGTCCAGGCACCGAGAGAGCCTTCTGACTTTGGGTAATGCTACATTCGTTTTTTCTCAACTTATCAAGTGAGGTTAGAGAGCAGGTTTCAGATGTATAGGAACTGCTAGAAAGCACAGTAAGCATGTGGTGAGATTATGGCACCTCCACACCTACCCTTAAAATCTGGAAATCCTCATTTAAGGCAAGGTCTGAAACAGTTAAGATGGGACCTGAGCTGCTCCTACTGGGAATTTAAGGAATTCCAATTTGCCCCAGTGGCAGAGGTCGAAATTTTGTTTAGGTCTTATCTATGCCAGAAAATTTTCTAGCATCCTAGGGGTGAGAGTAAGGGAACAGGCAGGGGTGGAGAAGGCAGGTTGCTGTAGACATGTTGGAGGAGAACGATGCAGGGTCTGGCGCCCTCTAGTGGGAGTGCCTAAAATACCCCCAAAGAGCTGCTGCGTGTCTTGCTTTCGTGCACACTATTTGTTCATGGGTTTTTGTAAAAATAAAACAGAAAACCAAAACCTGAAAATAATTATTTTTAAATAATCCAAGCCTGAAGCCGTACAGACCCTTATCTTTCTGCAAAATGGCTCAATAGGTCTTCAAAGGCAGCAAGGGAATGGGCTCCCTGCAGACAGCATCCTGTTCATCTCTGGCCTTATATCTAGGACGAAAGTTGAGTAAAATACACGTCTATGGGCTGGGGTGACCAAGCAGGAGCCACCAGAGAAGAGTAGAGGTTGGTTCCTTTCTAGTTCCTGTTTAGTTTATTAATGTCACAAAGCAGGAAAGGAGAAAAAAGAAAGTGACATCTTTCAGAAGTGGATAGAGACATCTAACTCAGATATCTGAGAGCCACTTTATTTTAGGAGGTGTAGGAAGAACCCATAGCAAGCCACCTAAGGTGACAAAGCGTTATTTTGGTCCTTATAGTTCTACTATGCGCATGCCTCTAGTTTTAGTTTCTGCTCTTGAAATTTTGGTTATAATTCTTTATAAGCTATTGGTTTTTGTCAACAAAAATGGGAAGGTCTTTTCCAAAATTACACAACATGGACTTGTTTACAGCTTTAGAATTCCTAGAAAATCAATTTTGCATTGTGCAGTATTTGCAGGATATACTTTATTTGGGTAATTATGTTTGTTGACCCCAAAGTATAAGCTGCATGATAGAATTTTGATTAAATTAGGCTCTGAATTTTTCTTTTTTTTTTTTTAAATTATTTATTTATTTATTTCTTGTTTCAGAACCTTTGTTTCTTTATTCACTCATTTTTATGACCGGCTCAGCCTGCCCCGAAGGCAGGGTTGGCGCAGCATGTGGTGCAGGGGATCGAACCGCGGTCCCTGAAGCCGCCCAAGCTTTCCCAAGCAGGCGCTTTAGACCGCTGAGCCATCCCGCCAGGCCCTCTGAATTTTTCTTGTATCCATTTGCATGCATAGAGAAGTGAAGTATTAGGCAGAAAGTCTTCATTAACATTCTGAGAACAAGAGCTGCAAAATAGGTGGATGATGAAAGTGTGAAAAGAATATTCTACAGAGAGCGTTTGCCAAGTGGAGTTGAAGAGACAGGGAGAAGGGAGTGGCATTCTTAGGCAGGACTAGTGACTTCATACTGAGACATGGGTGAATTTGTTTGATGGACGTTATTTTAAAAATAGATTTCAGGGAATAGAGGTAGGTTTTAGCTTTAAAAACTTTTATGGGGGGTTTTTTGAAAGGTAAAACTTAAGAGCAGGATATCAAGCCAGAAAACCAGAACTCAAGCTTTGATGGGGAGTGATTGGTAGTCTTATCTTAGATTGATAATTTTTCAGACAGGATTGGAAAGTTACCCAAAAAAGGATCTCTAAACCCATAAGGAATAATGTAGGAGATTTTAATACTATCCAACTGACAAAACACTTCTAGGGAATTATCCCTTTATTTTGCCATTCCTCTTTCTTGAAATAATATGAATCAATATAAGTATAGAAACATTTTTGTGATACAGGGCCTTTCTTTTTGAATTAATTTAAACTTGTATAATGACCAAGTAAAATGAAATACAGTAACACTGAAGTTTCATTATATGGGAGTGACTACATTTATTTGGAAAATTTAATGAAAGTAATGGCTGCTGAGTGCGGTGCATACCCCTGTTATCCCAGCATTGAGGGGGCTGAGGCAAGAGATGGTTGCAAATTTGAGACCAGCCTGGACTACAAAGTGAACTTAGGACCAACTCAAACTGACTTTGACCAAAAAAAAAAAAAAAAAAAAAGTAATGGCTGATCATAACTATATAAACTATAGAATATATACATTTAAACAAAAGTTCCAGTGTACACAGTTTATGTCTTTCTCTTCTGGGTTTTCATCTTTCTGGAATTTTCCCAAAGGAAATAGCCAGGCTCAACATGTCTGTTTGCCTCAACTTTTTCCTTCATATATGTCTTAGCTGGTCTCATTGGTCCATGAATTAAGTTAAAGAATGCCACAGTGGGAGGGTTCCCTGGATTATGATCCTAACTTCCCAAAGTCAAGATAAAAATGTAGATGCTCTCTTGAATGGCTTTCCAAGTTGGCATTACCTGGAGGAAGGAGGGAAAGGCGGTGGCTGCCACAGGGCAGTGAAGCAGGTCGCTGTATTGCACAAAGGGTTGCCAGCTTCACTTAGCTCTTGGAATCACCCTCTCTTCTGGGAGCTTGCAGATAGCACCCCAAAGAGAGATTTGTGGGTGCAGAGTCTGGGCAGGAAAGAGATGGAAGTCATACCGGTCATCAAGAGGGAGACGAAGTTAGGGTCTCCTAGAAAACTTCACCCTGTATCCCGTGGTGCAAATGACTCGAGGCAGCTTAGAACTTACAGAATGTGTCATTGCAGATACTTTATATGGTGTATTTTGTATGGCACTCCTTATAAGCTATGGAAGTTTCATACAACTAAGCAATGAGAACAATAAGGCTATTCAATGAATGTGAAACTTGGAAACCAAGGATTTGAAAATATTGCAAATAGTAATAGTCTTAGCCCGCATTTTGTTTTGCTTACGTATGATTAAGAAATTTACATTTGAAAATGTTTTCAAATAGTGTTTTCTTCCCTTGATTTTTGTTTTGTTTTGTTTTTTAAACAGTTGCGATATGCAGAATTCTTTTAAAAATGAGGATTTTTTTTTTATCAGTCTCCCACATGACCTCTACTAAGTTAAAGTTTGATTTATAACATACTTGAATGTTTGTTGATCATGAAGCCAAGTTCTATTTTAAAAATGAAGTTCTAATGAAAAGATGGCATGGAACCCTGGAATCAGGTTCTGTGGAACACAGTTTGAAAATAAGAAGCCTGGGGTTAAACCCATGAAGTTTTTCTTATTTCTTTAGTCCAAACTTAACCTTAGGTGCTCCCCTTGGTTGGCTTATTTTCCCCTTGAGGATGGTGTTGAATTTACTTAACTCACAGACTCAGCTCTGCAGACAGGAGGACTGGCGAGTGTGGGGGACCCTGCATCCCCACTGCCTTGAGATCCCTTCTTCTTACACACAGATAGTGGGGTCTAAGTCAGAATTAAGTCAAATTACCATGCAAGAGGATTTACCTTTTGATGCTTCTGCCTGCTGTTGAAGTGTGTCTGACACAGCTTTCCTTTAAGGCCCCAGGGTTGGCAGCGGTTCTTATTTGCATGTGCTGTGCCCGCAGCACATGCCAACGCCCCTCGGGCTTTTGCCTCATTCCCACCACGACTCCCCAGTTGCTGTGCATGACTCCGACCTAGCTGCTGCTGTGTGCTGGCTGTACTGGCCAAGCTCATCCAGCTAGCACATTGGCTGACATTCTTCTGCAAACATCTGTTATTCTCAACACCCATGTGTCAGGCAATTATTATGTGCTGGTGGAAGCTGAGCACCTTGCCTCAGCTGTCTCTTTGGGTTACAGCAACAACCCTGTGAGGTAGTATCACTCATAGTCTTATCCATCTGGAAATGAGTAAATTGAGGCTAGGCCTCTCTCAAGCCTTCTGGAGAGCTTTGTTCTGATGGCCCCCAGTACAAGTCCAAGGAAAAAAGGTGAGGTGTGTAAAGTGTTTTAGAACCAAGATTTCCTTTACTGGAAAGAATAGATCTTTCCCCCAAATAACATAGAAGTTAAGAGCATAGGCTTAGAACTAAAAAAAAAAAAAAAAAAAAAAAAAAAAAAAAAAAAAAAAAAAAAAAAAAAAAAAAAAAAAAAAAAAAAAAAAAAAAAAAAAAGTTAGAATATAGGCCATGGATGGATCTGGGAAGTGTGATGGGTTTCTGCTGGCATGCAACTCTGCCTGGGCCATTAGGTGGTCCATCATGGCATTGAATCCCAAAGCAACGTGTTACTCCCAGACCAACGCATTGTTCTTCTAGTCTCAAAATAGACTTTTCATCTCCTTTTGATGTATGCACACCAACAGCCCTCCAAATCCTCTCCTGATGTAACATTTTGCTTGCCCATGTAAACCCCACCTCTAATCTAACTTTGTAAAGTGATCAAAAGAGAGTAACTGTTTTTTTTTTTTTTTTTTTTTTTTTTTTCCCCTCCCTGTATAGGATCTCACTATGTAGTTCAGACTTGTAGTGATCCTCCTGTCTCAGTCTCCCTAGTTCTGGGGACCAAAAAGAATTAATTAATTAATTAGTTAATTAATTAATTAATTTTAAAAAACCAACAATGAGACAGTTTCAAAACATGTTAGTAGGACAGCCACATTATACAATGCATATTGCTGTCTCCAGAGTTTTTTGTTTATTTGTTTGTTTGTTTTTGTCGTTTTTGTCTTTTTGAGACAGGGTCTCACTATGCAGTTCAGGCTGGCCTTGAGCTCTTTTGTAGCCCAGGCTAGTTTCAAACTCTCACCGATCCTCCTGCCTCAGCCTGCCAAGTGCTGGGATTACAAGCATATGCCACATGCCCAGCTCCCCAGAGCTTTTTAATTTTATTTATTTGCTTATTTATTTTTGTTACTTTGCTTTTATTAACTCATTTTTAGAACTGGAGCTAGTAGAATATAGTTTCCCAGTCGAATAATCCAGCATAGTACATACTTAAAACAGAAATAATTGAGGTTGCCTGGAGTAAGAAAAAATGAAATGATGCTAATAGCATTTAGCTCATTTATTTTATTCCTGGAAGTTAGAACACCTCTTCAGATCATGTGCAGCCTTTGCTGTGGGCAGATTTGAGAGTTTTTATCTTCTGTCTCTTTGGGCAGAGCCATCAACAGATTGGGATCTCAGGTGGAGATGGGTGTGATCGTGGCCAAACAAAGAAAGAGCAGAAAGAGCTGAAGTTGATATAGGGAGGACACAGGATCTCTAAGGGATATAAGGGAAATATCGTAAGTCCCAACCTGCTTGATGTTCAAGTTCATGTTACCCAAAACTGAAGGATGAATTCTAAGGAATAAGGTTAAGAGTAGGAAATATTTAGGGAAAAACAGCTTCTGTTTAAGCCAGACTTCTGGGAGCTCGGAAAGTGGCCACAAGTTCACTTCTCAAAGGAAGTTGTACAGAGCAAAGCCATGAAGTGGCTGTGAAATCATGAGGCGGCTGTAAGGTGGGACAGAACCATTAAGATTATAAGTATAGTAGTTTAGGTAACATTAATCCAATGGAAAAGGAAGTCACAAAGTAAGTGTGCATGGAGAGAACAAGAACCTTTCCTGGAAGGGATGGGTCAAGGCCTTGGTCCCCCACTGAGGAGGGGGGATGATGCCTATTTAGAATATGTCATCGGGATTGGGGAGATAGCTCCATGGCACAAGTGCCTGCCTGGCAAGTGCAAGGTTGTGAGTTCGAACCCCAGTCCTGCCAAAAAAAAAAAAAAAAAAAAAAAAAA